>LR736868.1:2816497-3087255 GCA_902654985.2 Oryctes borbonicus
GTTTTTTTTTTTTTTTTTTTTTTTTTTATTCTAATTGTGATAATAGTAATGTATCGCATATTAATGCTTTAATTTTAATAGGCACTGAAATATGACCCGCATTAACAATTTTTTTGTTAAAGAAATACGTTCGGTAAATATTGCTCATATTTCTTTCCATGGTTTTTGTGTTTTGTTGAAAATTCAAAGAATAATGATATTAATAATTAAATTTTCTTTTAAATGGTTTTGGATTTTGAGCTATAATTTGATTAATTTGTGCGTAGTAGGTTTATTGCATGGTGTGAACTGTTTTAAATGCTATTAATGTTATTAATACATTCACAAAAATAGCAAGATGCTTACGTAATTGATACAAGATTGGATTTAATTGAGATGACAAAATAATTTTTTATTTGCACAACAATATAAGACCAGAAAAAAAGAAACGAATTGTTAAGGTATAATTCAAATATTTCAATTTGCCAATGTTTGTGCTCATGCGCAAGGTATGACGGGTAGAGAGTAGTAATTGCGAGCTCTGCCCCATATCGAATCTATATTAGATAGTATGTTGGTAAAATAACGCACAATAATTATAAACTTTGTTGTTAAGTAAGTGTTGTACTTTAAGCAAACCGTCAAATTGATCAAGATGCTTAAGCAAAACAAATGACTCCCGAATTCTACATCTTTTCGCTGTTTTTTTTTTCTTTTTTTTTTTACCGTACCCGGGCATATCCAGTTTTGATATTATTAAATATGTGTAGCATCATGTTTCGTAAAGAAATAACCTCTTTTTTTCCTCATAACAAAGAGAAAATAACAATATATTTGCATTCAATAAATAATTATTATTCTGAAATTACAAAGGCAGTTTCACATCTTCGTTTTCAGTATATATTAAATCCCTATTTTCCGATTTTCTATGTCTACAGACCCAAAAATAAAGGCGAATCTACGAAAACATCTGCTTTCGCATGGCGACTCGGATATGGCAGCTGTTCATAAGGGGGGCGGTGGTGGTGGCGGCGGCGGCAACATCGGAAGCGGCGGTGCCTTGACGAATACGGTCTACGCTCACCAACGGCCGGAACCGGCTATCCATCAGACGCACGCCGGGACCAATGGCAGCTGCCCGGAGCAAGAACCTTTACTCTCTTCTTCCGGTGGCGGCGGCGGCAACGTTGGAAGCGGTAATCGGCTCTTGGATGACGAGGAAAGGCTGCAATGGGAACCGCTGCTTGCAAACAACGAGCAAAAGCCAAAAGGTCAGCCGAAATTCGAGGCTTTTACGATGACCGGAGAGTATATCATTAATATCTCGAGAACGCAGCAGAGTCTACTACCTAAACAACAGAAAAAAGTAAGTGGGAACGGTTGGGTTAATTTTCGAACTGAAAACGGCGTGGTCATCTAGAATTGTCTAAAGTTCGCAATTTTATTTGCTGTTTCGTCCAATTTATTGACGCCAAATAGATAATTTGACACCAGCTATCAGGTGTTGTAGTTTGCATAAATCAAAATGTTAATTATCTAGCGATTCTTTTTGTGGGAAACCGTGGACAGTTTTTTACAAAAAAAATTAAAGGAAAATAGAATTGGCGGGCAATGAGACATTTTTCTCGATGGGACGTTGTCGATTGTCACTTCAACACCTGGTAGGTTAGGCCTCCTTCTCCTACTAAATCTGACCACAATGCTTTTGTTTCTATTGACCCGTAGTGTCTAGTGCTCTTTGCAGGCGGGTTATGCGTAATTTTTCATTTTTGGACGCTGTGTATATTGCGGTTTTGTTCGCACACATCACAACAACCAATTTTGGTCGACCTTTCTTCAGCAATTTTCCACACAATTTTTCTTCCCACAGCAACCGAGAAGAAACTCTATGCAACTGAGAGCAAAACCTCGATAGGTTCATGTAATTACGATGTGGTTTCAACCCTTTAAAATAAAACAGCAACAGAGAAACTTTACAACATCTTTCATCGATATTTATTTCTCCTATTGTTTGTTTTCCTCCAGGTGGACAACTTAAGGTATCACAACAGCCATACGCATCACCTACGCCACCAGCACAACTCGGTGCCGAACAGTCCGAACGAGATGGACATCGGCTACCGGAAGAACTACTGCAAGTCGGGATCGAATTCCGCCAACACATCTCCAGTAAGTGCCAACAAGAGGGATTCGAATCCTTCACCGATCAGCGAGAACGCCAAATCCTCCACGTCGTTCACCAACAACTTTGTCCGGACGAGCCGATCAGAGGACCAGCTGCAAGACACGAAGAACATGAGCGCCGTGGACATCGAGATCGATGACGACGTCACCAGCTCGCTGAATACGCTACTCGATACCAGGCCCGATTCAGGTAATTGCAATGCGTTTAACTTCTCTTATCTTCATTGTTTTCGTCAAATAGCATCGTTTATTATGAGTTTTGTCACATTGTGCCGTAGTAGGTGAAAGATGAACAGTAAATGCAATAAATTTCAATGCCGTTCTTTGGGATTCATCCGCATCAGCGAAAATCCATACATGGACTCCCTAGATCTGAAAGAAATTTTGCTTACAATATGGAAAATATGGACTTTATTTATAGATAATCTCAATCATTTTTAGAATGATCTAAATTTATGTCTTAGGATCGACGAACAACGTCTGTTCCTCAAGCAACAGCGATCGCATCGTGTGGACTTACAACGCCCCGGTCACAACCATCTCGGAACAACACAAATTGGCCCATACCCTTTCGAACGGCAGCAGTTCGTCGCACACCTCACCATCTTCGACCAGCCCTCTACGTTCGGGGTCCCCAGCTTCGCCTACGTCGATGTCTTCCTCGGTGATGTCCAGCCATTCCGGTTCCAGGCGCTACCCGTACACCCTAACCAATGGCCCGCACACCGATTCGGGCCAATATAATCAGACGAACGGCGACTTCAGCGTGTCGGAGGCGATCAGTAACATTTCCAGTCCGGACTATCACGACGACGATAGTATGGGCATCCGCGACTGTGTCATGGAGATTAGTGATCATAGTGATAGTGATAGTACATTGTTGGTGAGCGAACCGAGGCATAGACACGCGGCTGGTAGTGGGGATGGCGGGAGCAGTGGTAGTGATCATAGGATTGTGATACAAGTTAAGGGACCCGATAAGGATAGTAATCTTAAGGATAGAGGGGCAAAATTCAAGGTAAACTTTGCCGGTTACTATTATTTAATTTTTTTTTTTGTTTAGATTCTTTCGGAACGATTTTATTTTATTATTTTGAATTTCGTATTTACCAATATTGAATCATACCATGATATAAACTAGTTGTATGACAAAAGGGTGGATGCTGTCAACAAGATAATGCCTCAGCTCGTCAAACAGTATAATGAACCTCTTACATGAACATTTTGATAACCGTGTAGATTTTCCTTCTAATTGGCGGAAGTGGGGGAACAGTGTTCCACTTTTTTGTAATTGTTTGAAAAATAATTTCAAATGGGCGGGTTGGTGCTTGAACATTTTTCTGCAATATTGAAGTAATAATGCAAAATTAGAAATAACATTTTGTATAAATGAGGAAGAGTAATTAGAACAATCTAATTTTGGGAAACATTTTTTATTCTGCTGGCTTTATGATTATTTACGCTTTATACTTGTGTCACTACTGTCAAATACAATCAAACGTAATTTGAAGTTTCAATCTTGATATGATTTAAGCCAGATTTTACTGAGGCGTAGTTGTAACCGACATAAAAAAATAATTCGATTACGTTTCTTTATGATCATATGGTGCTCGATGGGAAGGACGAAAGAAGGCTGGTCCTCTTCCGGTTTTTTGTGAAAGGAATACAGCATTAAGGCTCAGAATTACTTCAGTCACTAGCATCGAAAAAAGTAGTTATCAAGACTTCTGATATTCCACCTAAAATTTCAAAAAACATTGGATTTGTTTAATTATCAAAACTCTTGTACCATCCAATAGTGCGAAGGTAAAATTTATCGTTATGTCGTTTCGATCCAAACGACGCGAGTTCCAATCCGATCAGGATAATTGATGGTACTATCAAGAAAATAAATTTGTTGGTGATTGCTTGCAGAAAGGAATTGATTTTTAGCTCCTTTTCCTATTTTAACTATAAAAAGCCCATTTAGGCTTAATTTTTTTAGATCAAAAGTATGGTAGTACGATTTAAAGGTGCATTTGCACAATGCCATAGATGCCATTTAGTGTCTTAGTCAAAACCTTACCCACGGAAACGGTGTCAAAAGTTACAATAAGGAAAATATAGCCAAATAATCCAAAGTAAAAACAACAGTCGAAAAAATCAATGATAAATTTGATACTTTTTGGAAGCTATGTGATGGAGGTGAATGCGAAGACACGTCTTCAGCTTAATACAAAATTCTGAGTCGAATTTAACTAAGTATCCTATTATTTTGGATAAATTTGATACCTTACAGTTCATTTCGCAAAATTCGCGGTAAAATAAAACGACACCGTTACTTTGTACATTTCGACACATTTATCTTATTTCATGATCGCTCCAATAAAACCGACAAAAATAAAAACTCGATGACATTTTATTTCAATTTTTATTGTTATTGGGATACCTATTTTATAACCCCGTTCATAGAAAGAGGACTTCCATAAACATAAAACTTCTACGATAGTATTATCACTTTTACAGTTTCCGGCAATTGTTATGTCAGCAAGATGTTAAATTGTTAATGGCCATCCTACAATGTTGAAATATTTCGATATATCTTTTATGTAGGGGATTTTGAACCGAAAAACTTCTCTAAATTACGTATTTCTCGAAGGATTTTAAAATACGAATTAATTTCTAATTTAAGACGTCGAACGATACACTGGACCAAGACTTCGACGACGATAGAGATAGCACATGCCGCGATTCCAGCAAAGAACAATCTCCAACGAACTCCTCCGAAGACGATAGTGACGTGGATAGCCTGCTCAGTTTCCATTATTCACCAAAAGCAGTCGATATGCCATCGGCGATAAGATTAGCGAAACGACTGTACAGCTTGGACGGCTTCAAGAAGTCCGACGTCTCGAGACACCTCAGTAAGAAGTAATTGCAGCTGCGCGATTAGCGGATGACCTGTCACCTTTTGATTTTCGGTTTTTCGTTTTCTTTCAGTAACGATTTCAGCCGGGCTGTTGGGGACGAGTACTTGAAATACTTCGATTTCGAGCAGGACACGTTGGACATCGCGTTAAGAAAGTTCCTGAAACAGTTCCCATTGACAGGAGAAACGCAAGAGAGGGAGCGGGTGTTGGTTCCTTTTTCGAAGAGATTCTTGGATTGTAATCCTGGTTCCTTCAATTCCCAAGGTTAGTATTACTATAAAAACTAATTTTAAATTTCATACGTATTTATTTTGATCCCAATCTGGCTTTTCCATTGCAGCCAACCAATTTTTTTATTCGATTTACATTTTCTATGGTTTTCTTTTTGTATTCCAACAGACGCAGTCCATACCTTAACCTGCGCAATCATGTTGCTCAATACGGATCTGCACGGTCAGAACATCAATAGAAAGATGACATGCAACGAATTCATCGAAAATTTGTCAGGTTTGAATGAAAAGGAGAATTTTCCGAGGGAAGTGCTGAAGCAACTTTATCACGCGATCAAGAACAATCCATTGGAGTGGGCCCTGTAAGTATCAGTGTTGCCATATTCGAAAGCCATCCAGATAACTCCCGATTCGTGTATTTTTTAGGGATGACGATGTCGATGAGACGAATACGCAAACGCAATTGAAGGCCAATGATCAAAATGTTTGTGGAAATCCATTCCTAGAGGTGCCAAGCTTCAACGCGACCGAGTACAAAAAAGGGTATGTCATGAGGAAGTGCTGTTACGAAGCTAATGCCAAAAGAAGTGAGTATTTAAAGCGTAGATGTCGCGTCAGTAGTCTTACTTTTACAAAATAGAAATATAATATAGTGTATTACCTCCTTATTTTTTCTGTTTTTTTGTTTTACGTAACTCTTCTAAATCGCTACAGAAGTATATGGTAAGATATTACTTCTTTCTCGTGCAGAATCTGTTTTTCTATCTTTTCCTTTTTGTTCTGTTTTCATCTATTTCGATTTCTTCTTTATTTTCATTCAAATATCGTTTTATTCATTGTTGTTGTTATAAACTATAAATGTACTTATTATAATTGGTTATTTTCCTATTATTAACAAAACAGTAATGAGCAAAAAAATTCCATCAATGCCATGTATTGTTTTTGTTCAGATACTTTTGCTCACTATTGTACAATTCAAATCTCACTTTCTCCATTTGTTTTTACCACCTTACCATTGTCTTCTGTGTGTTTCTTGGATTGTTTCACCTTGTTTTGTTTTGATTTTCTTTTATTTGTTTTTTAATTGTTTTTTTTTTTGTTTTTAAAGGCTTTTAATATGATGCTTCTTCATATTTTTATTGGCTATCTTGCGTCTATTCTTTTTATTCTTTATCAATTACATCTAACACACATGCGACACGAAAATATTAACCTTTAACATCTTGAAACAATTTAACACATCACCACTTTTGTTTGTTACTTTTAATTTGAAATTGAAAGGATCATCTTCAGAGTCTCGCTGGTTAGATGGCGGAATTTGGAAGACCGTTGTGCAACCAGCTGGGAAATCCAAAAATCAAAATGGAACACACAGAACAATCCAAAACTGTTATGTTTGGTTTGGAACGATTTTGTTGGCTTTTTTGCGATGAAAAATGTAAAACAAATAAAAAAACATTAGCAGGAAACATTTTCAAGGCCTGCTTTTATCATTTCCACTATTATTTACGACTTCTGCATAGCATGTTGCAATACAAAATAGCTGTTTCGAAGGCCTTTGCTGCATTTTTCTAGCTCCGTTTCACAAGCGTAGTTGGAAGATGTTCTACTGCACGTTACGGGATCTCGTCCTGTACCTACACAAGGACGAGAACGGTTTCAGGAAGAATCAAATGGGCGATAATTTCCATAACGCCATTAGGATACATCACGCGTTGGCCACGCCGGCTAGCGATTACACGAAGAAACAGTACGTGTTTCGATTGCAAACTGCAGATCAGGCCGAATATCTATTCCAAACGAGGTAATACGATCCATTTTTTCACAATAATTCAATGTTAACTTGATTTTTCCCAAAACGCAGTGATTCAAAAGAACTGCAGTCTTGGATAGATACGATCAATTTCGTATGCGCTAGTTTCTCTGCCCCGCCGTTAGAAGCAGCTGTAGGTTCGCAGAAGAAGTTCCAGAGGCCGCTATTACCGTGCAGCCATACGAAACTTAGCTTGGTAAATATAATTTTTCGTTATTATTCGTTAAACAGATTAGAATTTTGATGAAAGTGTGGAAATTTAATGCGGGACATATTCCTCTTTCGATTTTTAGAGAGAACAATTACGTGAACACGAGGAGAGAGTAATGAGACTTGAAAACGAACTCGAAGAACATAGGAAAGCGCCGCCAGAACGAGGCGCGAAGTCGTTGATTATACAAAATTACAAAGAGAAGGAGGTCTACCTGATATTCGAGGTGATTAACTTTTTTTAATTTTTTATTTTCGGATCTGAAGCAATTTTTTATAGTTGAGGAGGTATAGCGCTTACGTGAATGTCCTCAAAGCGCACGTTTCGAGATTCCCGGATACCGCCACGTGCGTCTTAGAAAATAGCATCGGTGAGATGGAGGACGAAGCTAGCGGAGTCTCCTTGCTCGAGGGAAACATCGGTTCAATAGTGCCGCCACCGATTCCGGAAAGAAAATCACCGACGATTAATAGGTACAGTTACAGACAAGCTATTTATAATCGGGACATGCTCAATGGAGAAGCCGATATTGGTTGACGCGTTGCGGGGAAATTCTCAGCATGTGTGCTTTGAAGGCCTGTCGTTACTCCTTAATTCTGTTTATTGGGTTTATCTAAGTTTTTTTTTTACCTTGTTTTAAGGTTTATTTTTTTTTTTTATTATTCCATTTTTTTGGTATTCGTATGACACACTATATCGAAGTTAAATCTCGAATTATGAACTTTTGCTTCCATCTTCTATCATTTCCATTTTAAAAGTTGGTTATGGGAAATAGATTTGGAACTGTCGCTTTTTTATGTTATCTTATTCTTTTGTTTTATACGATTGCTTATCTTGTTTCTGTTTTTAGTCTCGTTTGCTGTTTACGTAAATGTTTCCGATAATACTTATGATACCATCATTCTTCAATTTCATTTAATTTAATGTTTTCCTTTTCTATTTTCGAGTGAACACCTACGAGAAGAATCAAAAAAGAAATAGTTTTTAGGTCATAAAGTATCGAAAGCCACACTATACCTAGACATGTGGAAAGTGTAGACTTTTTTTTATTTTCTAGTTTCATGACGATTTTTCTTTTTTATCAAACCTTACATATTTTACCTTTACATAATTTTCAACACCTCTTATCATTTTTTCCTAAGTACCTTGTATATGATTTTTTCGTAAGTCATTTATTTATCGATTTAAGGTACTTCAATACAATCTGTTTTACTCTTAAGCTTAGCAATCAAATTTAAATCGAAAATATTTGACTTATACCTACTTACGGGACTGGAGTTCCTGTATATGGTGACAGTTTCCTACATTTTCGATAATTATGCCTATTTTAACCAACGATGCATTTATTATTGATAAACAAGATTACCTTTACATGCATATAACAGCTAATATTGTATTTTTAATGATCAAAATTTCTTATTTATGATTTTTTTTACCAGTGTAATGTTTTTAGGATTTTTTTTTTTATTTTACATAATGTACCTTATTGTTTTTGCAATATATTTTGTATATATTTACAATTATACAGTTAGTAACAAAAAGGAATGATCTTCCTTGTATATGGTGACGTGTGTAGAAAGGAACATACTACATACTGCAGAGATACCAACTATATCAAACAAAAGTTTCTAAACTATTAAACTTAGCGATTTTGAAATTAACTATTAACTGTAATCTTAAATAGAGATATAAAATTGAGAATTTGCAGTCAATGATTGTACAATTAATTTTTAAATTAACTTATACTACTTTATTTACAATAATAACATTGATTATATACATATTGTGACGGTTTCTGTTAACTAGTACCTAAGGAAATTGTATATTTTGTCTTTGTATAAAAAAAAAAACGCTGATAAGAATGATAGTTTTCTGTAGGATCTTCTTAAATAAAATAAATGAAAAAAAACAATTTATCAATTGAAATTTATACATATATCGAATATGATTATTTATTATTATATATTGATGATATAATACAAAGATTGAGAAAATAAATGCTATCAGACTAATAGAAAATGGACTTTTTACATCTTAACAGTTAGCAATAGTTCTACGAGAATGTCAAATTGTTAGCTTTGATTCGTAACTGTCGACGTAATTTTGACATTCTTGTATAATTATTACTAACTTCAGTTATATGCTGAGTGCTCGCAAAGTTGAATACTCAATACGTATTACCTACCATAAGTAGCTGTGATAAAAATAATTTATTAATTTAACGTAAAGTACATAAAAAAGATTTTAAACTAACCTAACTCCGTCACAAATTAATTTTAAAAGCAGAGAAAAAGGGATTTTATACATCGGTAGTTGGTAACACTACAACAATGTTATTTCGAGGTTATGTAACTGACGTCAAGATAATTTGACATATCCCTTAAATCATGACATTCTTGCAATAAAGTCGACTGTTATGTTTTTTAAGGGGCTTATGCATATGTATTTGAATCTGACGTAATTAAATCGAATGAATTAAATATTCCATTTACTTTTTCTAGGTGTAATATCTCAGTTCTAATTAAATACTATCCAAAATATGAGTCCCCGCAACCTTTAAGGTTTGTTCCATTCAAATATATTATTACGTATAGATATTAAATATATTTAAATACATTGAGAAATTACCCGATTGGCTAAAATAAATCAACCAAGCTGATAAATTAATTAAAAAAAAAAAAAAACACTAACTTCTTTCTTTTGAGACAGCTCATATTCGGAGTGAAACTGCTTACACCTAATAACACACAAACAATTCTTCACCGTTTGTTTTTTAATTAATAACCATTTCGAAATAATAAAGCCTTCGTTCTGCCAGGATTTTTTTTTATTTTTCTTTAATTTTTTATTTTTATTTGCTTCAATGTCTCGCTTGTGAATTTACCCAACAGACAAATATTGTACCTCACTGAATGCTATCGAACACTCACAGTGAATAGGTTTTAGTAAATTTTATAATTTTTTTGGGGCGATTTTAAGATTAAATATAATGGAAGGGAACGAATAATTTAAACGATCAAAGTGAGATGTATTTAAGAATAATAAGCGGTATCTTTAATTTTTACAATTAAAATTTCAATCTTAAAAATTGCCAAGTTTTGCTACCAGGTGTTGTTGTTTTTTTTTTCTTTTTTGCGAAATAAAAAATAAAAATGTTTTCTGGAAGATCGAATAACAGCTGTAAAAACCTACGTGTAAGGCTCATTTTTTTTGACTTGCCTATAGGTTGTTTTTAAAAAAATACATTTTTTTTAAGATACATTTTATTATCTTATTATTTTTATATACGTCTCGAATTATTGATAAACAGTTCTCAAAATGTAAAATACACATTTTTATTTTTTAATTCTTTGTAAAATTACGTCAAGCAGGCTAAAACGTATCACAAAAAACAATCGAGACCATATAAAATGTTAAATTCAATTTTTATAAACGCTAGGCACCTATTATTAGAACTTTCTAATAAAGTAAGTAAAAGATTACCCTTCTTCTTTATGTAATATATAATATTTTTTTGGAAATGAGATAATTTCTATTTATTAATTTTTTGTTTAATCTGGTTTATTCGTAAATAATAAATTTATTGATAATATCGTAAACACAGCTTGCAATTGTCTATGTATCTATCTTTTGTTTCGTTTATTTTTGTTTTTAATATATTCTGAAGGAAACGTAACCTGATGCAAGCACCTGTGCATGGCATGGCTTCTATAGTAAGTAATTGTAATAATTCCGCTTACTTTTTTTTTTAATTTATTTCTGTAGGTAGATCAAGAGAACTAGAAAATATTTGATAATTTAATATAATTCCAATTACGGATTCTAAACAGAAATCAAATATTTCTAGTATTTTTTATGTATATTATTGCTTTGTAAATGCTTTGTTTAAAATTAATTTCTTCTAGTTGCTTTCAGCTTACTGAAATTTACTAAAAAAAATATGCCAATTATAATCGAGTTGCCTTAGAAAAACTAATAAACTTTTTCGAATCTGCAGGCGGGCTGTCGAATGAAAGATGACACACATCGACGTTGGACGATTTTCGAAATTTTTTCGACAATTGGATATGTTAGGAATATCACGTGCAATAGTGACATCACAACTACTACTAAAAGCAAAATAAAATTAAAATCACCCCATTTATACGACATACAAAAAAAAAAAAGAAATAGTTGTGAAACTAGCAAAATGAAGATAAACGTATGACAACAAAAACAAAAAAAAATCAATTACTTAAGTATTTATCAAAAGGACTCAAGAATAAAAATATATTACGAAAATACCGTAATAGATTTTAAATTAGAAAGAGAAAAAAGAAAACAATTAAAGAACTAATAAGTTATATCATTGTTGTACAGCATGTCTATGAGAAAATGAACGAGATCCTTTTGTTTCTCAGATGTTTTTATAAAAGCGATTTGATACAAAAAGCTATTAGAAATAGGATTTTTCTAATAAGGCTGTCTTAAAAAAGGATATAAATTCGTAACTCGGACAATATCTCTACGAATGTCTACAATAGTCCTAAATTGAATTAATTTATTTAAATAGGCAAAATTGTATAGTTTTAAAACTAACTAAAGTAACCTTGAAGAAAGTTTTTAGAAATTGTTTCGGAGAAAAACTGAAAATCGCTACTTTCTTTAAAGTAATATATCTCCATAATTACAAAAATATATATACGAGAACATTATACTTAGTTTCCGCAGCTTCTACCGACGTTTCGCCCTCACCCTTATGGGACCTCCTCAGGGCTGTTACCGCACCCTATGTACCAGATATATGAAAACGTATTTCCGGTTTCAGGTAAACGTAGTTTTGTTTAATTAAATGCACTAAACGGCTAATAACGAAACGAAATTTAAGATGGCGGTTTCCGGTTGGTTTGCTACCAACCTTTTCCGCTTAAATATTTTTTATTATTTTAGACTTATCTTAGAAACGAATGAAACGCTAACAATATAAAACAAAAAAATGGGAGTAGCTATTTCATAAAACTACATAGTTCTAATATTTTTTGACAAGCCATTAAACTTGTGTAGTCTCGCCTAGCCGTGATGGAACGCAGCTCCTTTACGATTAACGATTGTTTGGTTCCTTCGTAGAAGCTCAAAAAACATGACACGCAAAGGATCATTTTCCTCTGATGAATGTCTACTGTCGATGTCGTTTTAGGCGAAGCATCACGCCGAGATTATATAAAAAGCCAGTGTGGCATCCATTTAAAGTAATATCTTAGAAATTACCATCTTGAATTTCATTTTATTATAAGCTGTAAATGATTTTATTTTAAAGAAAATTTTCAATTTTTTTTTTTGATAATTTCTCTGCTAATATTAAGCACAGTGGGCCCCATCAAATATTGAAAACGTCAATTTATTCTATGACATTTACAGGATTACGACCTACGACGTAATCAAATAGATTTCTTGCAAGTCAATTCTAATATCGAATTTACCTCGTATATGATGAAGGTTCACTGCCGTTTTTTTGTTATAAAATCACCTGGATTTCTTTCATTTTCTAATAAATAGTTTCTTTTTCTTAAAGTAAAACCGTTTAAAAACATCGAGAAATATAATGTTCCCTTCGCAAAATGAAACAAAGACATGCCGTATATACAGCGTGTTTATTACCAAAGAAACCGTTAGTTCTATATATTTGAAATTTCCAGTTTCAATAAATTAATTATAATTATTATTATTAACGTTTTAACAGATAAATATATCATTAAAAGAAGAAAAGGTGAAAAAAAAAAAACAGTTTACTGTAATGTAAGACGTATAATAAGTTTTACGCATTTTACCCCCTCCATTTTTAAAACCGTTATCTACTCAATTACAACCATAAATTCCAAAAATTCCTCATCCCTACCTTATTCCCTTAATACATGAAATTTATTTTTATATAGAATGTGAGATGGATGGATTAACAACTTTGAAGATATAAACGATAATTTTCTTAAACTCGCTTTGATTGCCCCATATTTTTATTATGTTTTTATTTGTATATATAATTATTATTAAATATTATGGAAGTAAATATAACGATAAGAAAAAATATAAAGTTAAGACGAAATGAGATTGAGAACGAGATAGAAGTGCTTTACCTGTATTTTTATTTGAATTGTCAAATATATCTCTATTTTATTTTGAATCTTGTCGTTTTATTCCTGCTATTATCCCGATAATAATTTTCGTGAAACAAGGTTCAAATCCCATTGGATGCTTTCGATTTTTTCGAAAGTATAGGTTAATAAAACTAACTTTTTTCTTAACAAATCACTCGTTTTAATAGTAACACAAGAAGGAAAAAATCAGTACAAAATAATAAATATTTATAATGTAATATATATGAATTTTCAATCAAAGCAAGAGAATACGCAACTCTTATTTAAAAAAAAAAAATATGTGGATGATATGATATGGTAGATGTAGAACAAAATAAAAACTGGATATGCTTGGATGACATGATTAACTTGAAGACGAAGTTTTTGGAAGAATTTATTCGGTTGTTTATGATTTTATTTATTTTTCCAATTACACGTTGAAAATTTTTCAATTTTTTTTTGTAAAACATGGAAAGCCAGGGTGAAGGCGAATAAATTTGCAACCTTCAATACTGCAAATATTCACACTAATCTCACTGGTTTTCTTTTTAATTTGATGCATCATCATAACTCATTCATTTCTGAACAACCTCATTTTCTTCAAACAATTAAAACAATAAAATTCAGCCTTCAAGTTATCCATGATCTTCGATAATAGTACACTTAAATCTACAAACTTATAGAACACTACCTTCAACTGTTTTTTTTAAGACTAGAATTAAGATATATATTTTTTTTCCTCATTTAGGCTTAACGTCTTTAGGCTAATATTCATTTTAACAGTATTTAGAAACGCTTCTCAACAATACTCGTTATATACCTCTTCATATTTACAAGCGGCGAAAATAAATGTTTTGTTATGTGTACACACTTTTTGGACAGCTTATATGTATATATATGTTCCCAAATTAAAAAGAACTTGCAGACTTCTCTCTTCTTGACAGTCACGTTTTAACATTCTCCTACAGAATACATTCCAATGATAAACTAAAAATATCCAAATATGGGATATTGACGCGAATATAACTTATATATACAGGCTGTTCTACTTTAGGCAAATAGTCTTTCGCTTAGAACAAAATTAATCTCGTATAAGGAAAGATGGTCTCGGCGTGTTTGACACAAAGATTGGCTGGTCTCTTGATTGAAGCTCCAGGAAATTAACAAACCTGTTTTAGAGAATCGCAAAAACATAAAAAAAAAATTAAAAAGATTAAGGAACTTGTTTCGAAATGATTTAGGTGAAATTGGGATGTGTTTCTTTTGTTAATTAATAACATCAACAACAATAACCACAACCAAAATGTATAAAATTTAAGCCAATTTCTGTAATTAGAACATCGAAAGCAGTCTTTGTTAATATTCCGAGCATATAGCGAAGTTTGGTGTTGAAAAAATGATGTAATACAAGGTGTTTAAGCGTGTGAATCACATGGTTATCACCTGCGACTCGCATCAAACGTATTAAATATTGTTTTTTTTTTAAGAGGGCAAAAACAAATGCTTTGAATATAAAAAATATATATAAAAAAAAACACAGCTATGGCAATTTTTATTACAGGCTAAAACAATCTCATAAGTTTAATCTCGAAAAAATATATTTAAAATTTATATAAAAAAAAAACAACCAAAAAAGAAGAAAAACAGGCTAATATCGACGAGTAAGACATGGTAATGTGATGTAATGTGTATGTTACTTGCAGTAGTAGACAAAACAATTGAAATAATTTCTTTTTGTGAAAAAAGAAAAAATCCGTTTATTTACAAGATGTAATTTCGAAAGCCAGCCTCGATTGGCAACTTTATAGATATATATTTTATCTACCGAACTGCACATGAAAATCATGGATTATGCAATTTTAGTAAGCTTTAGCGGCCAATTAGTCAAATTTTTTTGGTCATTCACTATTTCGTTTTTAGGAACACGACGATTCAAAAATTAAAGAAAAAATTGCATTCAAAATTACCGCGTTTAACCACAACTCGAGCGGAAGTAAAAATAAATTAAAGAACTAAATTCTACCATCCTAAAGGTATTAACTTGCGTGTACTATATTCTAACATATATCACAATATTAATGCCTCAATTGTATTTATGCTTTTTTTCTTGCTCTGTCAAAGAAATTAAAAAAAAAAAAGGTTAAAAACTTACAGAATTAATTGAGCAATATTTAAAACAAACGCATGTCGTCACACTTCATCCAAGTCTCTTATCTTTCTCTTCAATTGAAGTCAGTCTTTTGTCAATGTTATTAAACTAATACACGGAATACATAATTCTACACTAGGTTGTCTCCTAAATCTTTGTGTATCATAATTAATTGAAAAGGAGAAATTTAAAAAAATTATGAATTTAATTTCAATTAACAAATAAAACGTTGACTTCTTGTAAGTTCAACAACAATGCATTGTTGATCGTGGGTTTATTGCCGTCAGTTATAACTGACGTTGTACAATGTGGGTTGCCCTTCGTACTAGTCTCCAATGAATTTTTGACAAAATTTACAACAACTGAGAAAAGATTCTCCAACTTTTCGTGAAGATTGCTTTGGACACAGAATAATTTATTTTCCACCCTCGCCAAAGGAATCTCGCTTATTGGAGATTAAGGGTAGGTTTAAATTTGGACAAGTTACTAAATTTGGTGGAAAAAAGTTGATTGTCCTTTTTTACCACCAACAGCTTTATTTGGCATTACAGAGACAAATTAAAAACGTCACCTTCGATCTTCCACCTAACGCTGTGGTGGAAAATTTTATACGATGTTTCGGTGTAAAAATTCAATATGACGTCAATAACAATGTCCTTGAGAATGAGTTTTTTAAGGTTTTCTCTGCAATGCTAAATAAAGGTGCTAGAGGTAAAAGAAGATTATCCTCTTTTTTAAAATCTTGAACATCATTTCTCACAGGTCTATTCTCTCTTTGGGTTCATAACAAAATTTAACAAATTTGCCAAATTTAAATCTACCTTCTGTCTCTAATTCTCCAACGATAATAAATAAAATCCCCGCTGTAAGGGTCGAAAATAAATCGGGCTATATATCAACCAATAAGAAAAAATAAGGTTTCGTCTAGAATGTTCCAATACACAAATCTCATTTGGCGTAGGCAAATTTTCATATGCACAGCTCATGCTCCACATAGCAATTTTTAATAATTAAAAAAAAGTAGGCAATGCATCTCGGAATACGACAAGTCTTTTATGCAATAATGTACAAAGATTTACGGAAACAACCTAATAGAAAAAAAAACAATATTCGCGCTAAAAAGCATATAATTTCCAAATTTTCTCAGGCGTTGCAATGTTTCAAAGGATCATCTTCAGTATTTCTCGGATCCCTAACCTTAAAAAAAAAAACCCTGACAAAATTTGGAATTACCTGCAAATTACCCTTTGTTTACTTTTCAATCTTTTCGAATGCAATTTTAAAATCAGTCTGTCGTGTTTTCTTCTGCACTACTTTTTTTTTATTTTTCAATGTAACAAGAAACATCAACGCCACAAACATTTTGCGGCGATTATATTAACAATATATGTATAAAAAGTAACGATTTAGAGCATTTGGCATTATTAAATTATTTTTTTAGTGTTTTTCGTCTTTGTTTAGTTTAGAAACGACACACAGTTACTGAGAAACAGGTAATTCTCAACTAACCGGGCATACAGTTCCCTGCGCACCTTCGCCGTAAACTTGTTTACCAGGCACAAGGTGGCAGCACCTGCGAAAACTAGATTGTACAGCAGGACGATCTTGAAGTTTCCTAACCATTCGATACTGCCGAAATCGCCAAGCAGATCGAAGTTGGTGATGCCTAGAAAATGTTTGCACGATGAGCCATTAATTAAGTTCTTTTATCTAATATTGGAAATAACATCGCATTTGATGTACTTACCGAGTATTTTGGCCAATAGAGGTAACGCGGAACTTAGAATCAATACCAAGCTGCAGTTTCCTATGATAAGGCTAAAAGGGGTGCTATGCGCTCTGGGTCTTATTTTGTACATCGGAGGTGAAGAGTATAGTCCGATAGATGACGTCACTATCAAATATAATATAAGAATTATCTCCAATGCGGCTCCTAAAGGTCCTAGCATGGATAAGGAACTTATACCCAAAGTAAATTGCTGGAAGAAACGCAAAATAAGTAAAATAATTGTTTCTCTGAACAATTTGGATAAAAAGTTTTGAAATATATACACTCAAGTGCAAAAATTCGATCCATTTGAATATTAAAGAATCTAAATCTAAATTGCTCAAGAGATAGATTAGACTTATCAAAAACTAATCAAAATACTTACTCTGGAACTAAGCGGTAAAGCTTTAATCCCAATCAGCAATTCTATTGTATTCTGCATGACTATTAGCACGGTAATCCCGGTTAAGCCAATCAATAACAACATGGCCACCGGGTACACGAGATTCCGCCTTAACGAAGACGTCTTCCTCTGCTTGTCCAACAATTTTCGCTTAGTCTCGATTTCTGTAAGGATCACGCTTAACCCCGATTGTAGTTCACCATTTCTCAGTCTCAATAAGCTGTTTGGTAAATTGTATTCGTCTTGAACGATTGGCCTGTAATCCAGCGACATTGGAGCTGGACTTACATAGGAATTCCCAGTACTTTGAGCGTGTTTTAATCTCCTACGCAAAGATTCTTCTTCAAGGGCACAGGCGAAATATTCCTCGTTGATATCACGAAGGAATTTCGGCTTGATTAGGTATTGGCCGACTACATCGAATAGCCTGACGAAGCCAAGAGGTGTACAAACTGAAAAAAATAAAATTAATCAATTCATCTAGAGGGTGAGAATGGTCAACGAAACTCACCTAACAGCATTAAAACACCAATAAATGATATGCACGAATATAAAAACGGGAGATGGTAGCTCCACAGATCTAAATAATCACAAAAAAAAATCAATAAATAAGTTAAAAGGATATTTTATTCGTTTACCTAAAACCGTCTGAATACTGGATTTTTCTTTATCGATCAACGAAGAAATCACGTAGGTTAATCCAAAAACCGCTAGAGAGAGCAGTGCTAAGACTACCGAGGTCTCATACGCTCTGGCTACTAGTTTTTTCCGATGTCCGAAGAGACCTTCGGATTCGATGAAGAGATAGGCGAAAGGTAACAGTACGAAGAGTGATAAGAAGGAAAATAAAAATACGTAGTTCCATAAACCTGCAATTGAATGCAAAAATTATAATTAATTGTAATAAATTACTTATCGCTAAAGAAATTTTCTTTAAAATAATTACTTTGCGAGAAACAACTGCGATAGCATTCTTTAGGCAACTTGGAATGTTAATTAAAGTACGTTATCAAGTAAATATTTTGCAACCGGAAGTGAAAATAGGAAGTAATCGCGTTTTGGAAACATTTCCTAATGCAATATCGCTTTGATAAATTCCAAAGACCAATTTAGTGTTACTAAAACAAAAACAACTCGATATCTATTTCCTTTTCTCTGCAATTTCCTAGTAGGTAAAGTAAAAAAAAAAACCATGCTTTGTAATTCTATCCCAAGGTCGTCTAGATCAAGCGCCGAGGACAGAAATATCTCCGTGACTTTTTTTACATATGCAAACAGTATAAACAAACAGTACTGTTGTGTACGCATGCATCACTATTTTAAATAAGATTTCGTCCTTCTATAAATAGGATGCAACATAAAGTAGCAACGTTTATATTATACATGTCAAAACTGTTTGAAAACTGATATCTTTATGTACGCATATCACTACGTGTTGCAATTGTTATCGAAGAAATCATCGACCGGCTGTATGATTTCGAGCACGTCCATGCATGTTGTGAAAAAATGTATTTGGAAACGCACGGCCAAATGAAAAAAAAATGGAATCAATAGAAGGAGAAATTCACTTTCTTTTGCTATGACGCTATGACATTTTGGTTGACTTGTTAGTTGCTTACTTACATCGTTTTCTATGTTATACAATTGGATGATTATTGTGAAAGCAGACTTGAATTTCTAATCGCTTAATTTAATAATAAAACCCAACCTAACCATTTGTTCCATCAAGGGAAAACCTATCTTTGTTTGTACAGCTACGGTTTTCTCCAAATATTTTGTTATTTCAAATGGTCGCATTTATTGCGTTTCTACTTTTGCTCAAGGAAGATGTTTTCCAAAATTTTCCTAAATCTCTCCAACTAATAGCTTCATTTATAGATTTCGATACGCTAAATCTATTAAAAGTTACCTCGATTTTCTATCTCTTACGGTAAGAGTATAAGGGTCCATCTAGTGGTAGAAAGCCCCATTCCTTCTTTTATCCAAATATCTTCGGGGCGTAGAAATAAGGAAATTAACGTTTCTTTTGTTTCTTTCTTCTTTTGTTTACCTCCAACTTGTACAATTTCTCATATTCATACTGCAACCACCTTTCGCCACCTGGCCACCTCCTCTTGACATCCATATCAAGGGAGATTAAAACTATACGGAGTGAAAAATTCTGGTAAATTGGGAACCCACCGTGGATTGGAGCACACCGGAATAGAAACAGTCCCCAACAAACCCCATCTTTGATATGGGTATTAATATAACAATCTCTATGGCTTTTTATGATAAACCTTTCAAAGTATTCTTGAATTAAGAGAAACGAAGAAATGGAGAGGAAGGAAAACCGATGAGTACCTTTCGGCGTTTTTGCTTTGTCTTTTTCCACGGAATGAAAATGAGATCCCTTCAAGACACTTTCCACTTTGGGGAAGAGAAAGAATTCACACGGAGCCAGATCTAGTGAATATGGGAGTTGTTCAGGAATCAGCCAAAAAGTACTTCAAAGTGTCCGATATTCGAGGTATTGTTATGATTGAATCCATGGAGGGTCAAACACTATTATGTTGGTGTTTTTGGGAAAATTCGCAAAACGAGTGAGGAAGAAGCAGCTAGAAAAAAATTGAAGCACACATCGTTTAATATTTCTTTAAGGAAATCAGGAAGACATCTTTGAAATGAGAAAAAAAGATGCTATTTAACCACATAACAATTCAACATGAATTAATTAAATCAAACAATTTTTACTTATTTTCATATCTTTTCTAATTTACAAAGATTTTACTTTAAAGAAAACAGGAATAACCAGTACTTTCCCTATTGATAGCATTGTTACCAAAACAACAAAAAAAAAACAATAAATAACTAGCAAAAACGTGCTAAAAGAATTGAATAACGTATCCCGACGTATTTGTTGTAACAATTTCCATCTTGTTTAAACGATCTTCGAACCGAAACAATCCTAAAGACGTCGGTTTTCAGCTCGAAATGCGTCAAGCCAAACAAGGTCTCTCCATACTATAAATGCAATCGCACAAAGAGTGTACTGACCTCCGTTGAACTCAACTCGAAGTGATCATATTTTTATTGGCTATCTTTAACTAGTAGTAAGTTGTAGTGTCAGCGTACACGTATCGCCTATATCAGTGTCGCGGTTTTAATTTTAGACCCGATATGCAAATTATATTTTACACATAACATGTGTGGACATCCCAACCCATGTATTTAATGCTGCTAATTTTCTTCTTGTTAAAACAGAGAGAATACTCTGTATATTTTTAATGAAAGAATAATTCTAGATAAAAAATGCATTTCAAGGACACCCTGTATTTAAACATTACGGTTTAATTTTAGACACGTTATGCAAATTAGATACTTTGTACTATAAAGCATATGACATGACATGCATCGATATAGCACGGCATTAAAGGAATATTGGTCACTTCAAAAAAAAAATTAAATGTGGGACACGGGTATGTCACAATGGTTCCAAAACAAAAATTTCAAACGGGCAAAATCCAATTAATCTATGGGTAAACAGTTTCATAATTTAATTACTGTTTTGCGTGATTCACAACGTCATAATTCTTTTGACGTTGTTGGGTGCACGTACTTTTTGTTGTTTCTAGAAACACCCAGCTTCCTGTTGATCGGATCAGCTGCTGATATATATATACTACCGGTCATAAGTTTGGTAAATTACAATAAAATCTATCTGGTCTGATCTAATCTGATAAAGCAGAGACAAATAATTTGATTTGGGAAAATACATTTAGACGATTTGGAAATTACTCCAAGCATCTTCTACAATATTAAATACTGTCCAGATGAAAAGTACTCAGCCTTGACGTTGGTTGGAGTTCCGGGAATAGTCTAAGGCGAAAATCGCTAAATGTGTTAAAAAATACTTTGAGGGGACTCGATAGTCGGTCAAAGATCGTAAAAAATCGTCTGTGAAGCTTGCTGTTGCATTCCAAGAATAAATGAGAAAATCAATAATTGGTCTTCCTATTTTTTCTTGGGTAAGTGGAAGTCTTCTTCTCTTGTCCAGAAATAACATTTTTTTAAGAAATTAAAAAATAATAATTTACAAACAGCTGTCTGTAAACGATAGGGATAATGGAAAAATATCTTTAGTGTGGAGCAAACCATTGATGTGGGCTTAAATCCTTCTTCCACTCAGATGCCTTTCAAATAGATACACATAAAACACAGAAAATTTAAAACATTTGCCGTAGAAAATGATATGAAAAATTCTAGCTGCTTCCCACAGATATACTGTACAATTTTCTTCAGACGTTCAATTCATTTATTATTTATAGGAACAGGTTCATTATACGCTCTTTTGGTTGGCAAATTTGGGTTTACGTTAGGTTTTAGGCGTAAGAAACGCCTGAATCTGTAAGCTATGAATACGCAGGTATTCCGGTGTCGATATTTAGACACAGGAAAAGTTTCGTATTTTTCGACCGATTTGCATGCCTTCTTATGACTTTTCTTCGAGAAAAAAAAATTATTCCATAATTTTGCCGTACAGTGTATAATTAAAGGAAATCCATTGTAGTTTTTTTTTATTGCTTCGACCTGTCTCCAATGGGTTTTGAGGAACTCATATACGAAGAATGGTTAATATTTTTTCCCTAATTCCCACTTAATTTTTAAAATATTTAAAAAGATAAAAATGACTATTACATGGTAATTAAACATCTTCAAACGTTTTCGGCTAGTTTTTAATTATCCAAAATTAAAGATTCTATCACCTTCGCGAGAATCTAAAAGCTTATTAAAAGTGTGAAAAGTTTTTAAATTTAAAAAAAAAAAAAAAAAATGCAGAGAACCTTTCACCTTTTTTTTTTACTCGTTAAAACTGAGCAGCAAATCACCAAAATTCCATAAATTTGAATTTTCTATTGTATTTATAGCGAAAATAACGTCCAGTGTAATGGAAAATTTACTTGCTTTAATTGTAATCCGCTGCAAATAATCCCCTGTTACATATGTAGATATAACGGTTGATTGTTTGCTGAAGTTATGAACGTGTCACGAGTCTGTTTGTTATAAACAGTTACCGTATTACAAACATTGTCTGCATGCACACATATACACTTTTTATAGAAACAAAGCCGAATTTATCAAGGCCATTCAACTATCTATACATATGTACATTGTAACTGTCACAGTAAACCATGTCATCCGTTTGTACATTGATACCCAGCTATTCCAAATCCCGTTAGATTACATCTTTATTCGGTATAAAAAAAGACAAAAACAACGCCAATTTCCGCATTAAACGCAGCAAACGATCATGATAATAAACGCCAATAATTGCGATACACGTGGCCTATAGCTTACCCACTGCAGATGATTACGGATTACATCATTTTCGACCTCGTTTTTTCGCAGTACTCAAGTATGTACACATGTACCTATACAAGCTGACGTAAGAGAGCTCGTAGACGAAATATTTTTTTCGCATGGTTTCGTATTTGCTAATTCTAATTGGTTCCATATACCGATTATCCCATAATCGCAATATGTTGTTGCACGTATTAGAGGTGATTGTTAATGGCTGATTGCGTTAGATTTAGTGAATTGGTAGTGATAGTTATTTTTCGGATTTAAAAGATTAAATAAAATTTTTCAGGATATACATTGAAAAACGTAGTTTTTGACAAATGTGCCCCCGGTAAATAAAAAAAATACGCATAAATTTCCAAAAATATAAATAGCGAAAGTCTTCTCACAAGCGAATAGTGCTCACAACCCGACAATATTTCTGGAATCAATTTTATCTGAACCTAAGTCCGAGATCGTAATAAAATCATTCTACTGCATCGAGAAGTTATAGCCAAAGACCACCAATGGAAAGCGATTTCTATTTCCAGCTATCCTCGCAGAATTGTTGAATATTTAATTGTACTCTATTCTGTAGAGGTCGATATACCGTTAGTTGGAAATTTGTTTTGGAAATTCTCATCAATGTTTGATACACGTCATTTCGTATATATACGACAGACTATCAGCGTGCGTAAAGCTGTGCCGATGAGTCGTAAACAACGAAACCCGCCCACAGATGGCTGGATGCTGGTGGTTTCGTATTAATTATCCTTTTAAGAAATACGTAAAATTACCTTTTTATCCAAGTTACACGAGAGGTTTGTGTTTGTTTTGGGGAATAGCTTAAAAATTATCCAGAAAACGTTATCTGTGCAAGCAATAATCTCAATCATGCTAATAAAATCGTATTTGAAAGTAAAATTATGGAACCTCAGGAACCCTGGAATTCAATATAACAGCACGCGTTTGGAATTGCGTTAAGGAATGTTATTTCTTAAACAACGCCGACTATTTCGTATAAAAATTTAATAGTATATAGCGAGGTTATTGAAAAAATAAAGAGAAAACGTAAACTTACCTTGTATCAACGAACTGTTTAGCCATTTCACGTAGTAGCTATTTGGATACATGATAAGCACTTCATTTGAAATGATCGATATGGGCAATAGTAATACGGCCCCTATGGAGACCGCCAAAGAAAAAGTACATAGCCAGGTACTTATTCTATACACCATCACCTCGTCTTCATCCGTGCTGTAGTAATCTTCTCTACCCCGTCTCTTATACCTGCCCAGCAGAGCAAAACTGGACAGATAGAGTAGGATGAAGAGAAGTAGAAATATCTGGAAGAAAAAAAAAAGCATTTACAACGAAGTGATCATATTGTTTCGTACATAAAGGTAAGCATTGTATGGAAAAAGATTTTTTTTATTATTTACTTTTTTGGAACTATTTGGGTGAAGCAGTAAATCAAAATAATATGTATTAATCTGTTGTGTTGTCCAACTTTTAGTTTAATTTTATATTTATATATTTTTTTGATGATGCGTGAATACACGAAACCCGTTGACTAATTCATTCAATAGAGATTGTAAGAATTCAGTCACTCTTTCATACGTTCTACGTTGAAACATGACCTCACACTAAGTTTTTAACGATAATTTAAATTAAAAAAATCCCAATAATGTTTCGTACCTTGTTTTACTTTAAATAGTGACTTTACCGATGTAATTACATTAGAAAATTCTCAATACACAGAATTTAGGCAATTAGGAATTTCCGTAGCACTGTTTTTGTAACCATGGAAGACGCGGTTAAATCTCAAAGAGCAATAATTTTCCTTTTGTGGAAAGAGGGTGTGAAAACTTTGGAAATTATTCAACGTCTGCAAGGAGTGTTGGGCGAGTATGCAGAATCTGAAAAAATCAGAAAACGCAGTGGTCGCTCCAGTACGTCAGTAAACGAAAGTAACATTGCTACCGTGGAGGACCTACTGAAAGAGGATAGGCGAATAACTTCGTCAAATTAGTGTACGCCTAGAAATAGGTACACGCCAAGTTCGTGGCATTTTACATGATTGTTTGGGCGTAAGCAAGGTTTCAGCCCGATGCGTGCCAAGACTATTGGGACCGGAACGGGAACTCAATAGGTCTGATAATCGTCGTCAACTTCAAGAACTGTTAGTCCGTTACGGTGATGAATTTTGGTAACGGATAATAATCACTGACGAAATGCGGGTTCCTTATTTCAATCCTGAAAGCAAAAGTCAATCCAAAGAATAACGTAAACCGGAAAAAAACTTAGACATAAGGCGCGTGCAGTTCCGTCTGTTGGAAAGAAAATGCTTACTGTATTCTGGGATTGCGAAGGCATTATTTTTATGGATTATCTGCCGAAAGGTATCACAATTAACGCAGAATATTATTCAGATTTGTTATTCGGATAAAAATCCATACCGCAAGAAGGATGTTTTGAACGATTTGCGATGGGAATTGCTTCCGCGTCCACCTTACTCACCGGATCTCGTACCCAGTGATTTTCATCTGCTCCCAGTTTTGAAAAAACCTTTACGGGGTGTTCGATTTGAGCGTTTAACTAACGTAAAACGTGTCATCTGTTGAGATACTGAAAAAGTTCTTTGAGGACGCCTTGAAAAAATTAATTTATTGCTGGGATAAATGTATTCAGTTAAATGGCGGTTATGTAGAAAAACTACATTGCAATATTGGTGCAAATTCACAAAATAAAAAAATTATAACTAAATTCCCAGAATTTATACGTCTATTTATTGACAATTATTCTGAATTAAAAATTTCTTAATTTTAATTGATAAGAATAAAAATGTCGACACTGCATCTAAGCAACATTTTAAATTACTAAAATGCCTTGTTGTGGAATGCAAAGGAAATATTAAATATTACAAACTCTCTAATAATCAAATAAATTGTTTAAAAATGTATTAAATTACAAAACTCTTCCGTAATTAATTCATACCTGAAGAATAATCGATTTTTTCAATTAAAAATTAATACACGACCTTTAGAAAGAACAGCTTATCGCTTAAATATTTTATACTTGAACTCGTTATTGAAGTGAGTGTAGTCGTTGTAACCATGACAATATCAGAAAAAAAAAATAGATCAAAACCATTTCATTCATAATAGATTGTGAAATAACATGAGAATACGTTTTTAAAGTCTCTCACCGGTATACACCAACCCAATCGCGTTTCGAAGACGACATATCTACATGAATTTTTCAAATTTTATTGTTCGTAGTTGAACAATCAGCGTGCAAGAATGAATGATAATCGATTTGGCTAGCCTTTTGTTTAGCGTTCAAACGTAATCCACATATTTCCTCCAATTATGCTACCTTTTAAAGCTGCTTGCTTATCTGTACTCCAAACATCGTTAAAAAATGAAGTTACAACCGATAATTGCGACATTATTATTACCTGATAAAAGGACATTCACAATTCATTAATTTTATTAGGTTTTTCTTGAAAACAATCGTTTTGTATTATCTCTGTACTTACAGAGAACATTTGTTCTCGTAAAACAAATTAAACTTAAGATGTTTGTTTAATATTGGGCGATGATTATAACAAATATATTTAGAAAATAATAGAGGGCCTAACTTGAACCAGGAGAACTCCAGAATGAAATGGAACAATTTAAACCATTTTTTCGGTGCTCTAAAAGAATTAATACAAAATTTAGGTCTCTAATCCATTTTCGTCCTCAATTACCTCGATTATAAGCTTCAACAAAGGAAAGGGCGCGACGCTAATTTTCCAAAAGAATGCTCAAATACAATCCTCGACCTCCGGTAACCAGAGTTGAATGTCCAACAGCGTCCTAATATTTTAAATGCGTAAAATTCACTCAACCAACTAAATCTTTTTAAAGATTTTTCACCCTACTTGCAGGACGATCTTATTTTCGAAAATATTACTGAGATATAACAAAAAAATCACCTTGAAATTCATGTTAAGAAAGTTGGAGGTTGTAGACTAGGAAAAAACAACAGAGATTGATAATCGTACGTAGCTAATTTTAATCTCCCTTCAAATACGCGAAACCATGAAAAATATTTAATGTCCAGCATTTAAACTCATTGCCAAATACTTCTGATTGCGTATTACAAGCAGATCTGTTGTTGTAATTTAGTGCCAAAAATTGAATGCTTAAAGTCAAACTTGCGTTGGTTGCAAGCTTACAAGGCATATTTTTAACCGGTACAACCACCAAAATTAGGGTCTCGATCTATTAAAATCGAAAACACAATATAGGAGACGCAGAAAAGAGACATTTTTAGTTACTCTCCAGTCCAAAGTGCCACTGGCAGTTCCTTGAGGATTATTTTAGAATGTAAAATGATACCATCTAAAATTATCATTTCGCTGATAAATGTTACATGTGGAAGGTACTTTTTTTTTGAAATGTATCTTTGCGTAATTTAACAATTAAACATTTAAAAAAACCACCAGAATAAATCGTTAGTACAAAGCTTTTGTTTGTTTTTGTTGGGACGAAGCAAACATCTATCATCATTACATGTGGGTCGTTCGAAGCCTGAAAAATTACTTACAATTTGTTCTCGGACATTATTGTGAAAGATTTGTTCCCTTAAATCCGTCTCATCCTCAATATTTTCTTCCATTGCACACGTTCATGTATGAGAGAATACAGAACTCTTGAATAGTACCGTAAGACACATGTTTCTTCACTTATCCACGTTGGTTTCCTCGCATAATTTTCCAAATTCGGGCGCACTTTTCATACAACATCAACGCGTAAGAGATACGATTGAATTCACGAGTACTTTTTAAATGCTTTCTGGTACGTAAATACGTTTAACGCCAACAGCTCACGAACAACTGATTTGTCAAAACATTGCATCCAAATAAATACCACCAACATACGAACTGGGGCGAGATAAAAAAAACTATGCAAACAAGGATTTTGAGCGGAGTTCAAATTATCGAGAGTACATGTAAAATTGTTTGATGAATGTTTAGAATGATACATAACGTAATCAATAACAATAAGCAATATATTTAGTGAATTGCTAATAGAAAATTCCATGGTTAAATGAATGACAGTTGACGTTGGCGACATTTTATTTTTAACATATCGCGGTTGGTACAATTTAATTACTACTAACGGCAATATTTTTGAAATTGAATATACAATGGCCGCCAAAAATTGACATCAAATGAATTTGTTCCAACAAAAGCAAGTCCTGACGCAGACAAGACAGATCTAATCAATTACCGCGAAAGGTAATTAAATTTAAAAATGAGATTTAAAGACGATTTAATAATTATAATTTTTCACTAAAAACTTATTTCAGGGAATTTAATTTTAACCATCTAGGATGGCGGAAAAGTAAAGCATCACAAAACATATCCGTCCGTTCCTTTTGAAGGGAACAATTCCCTCAATTAACCCTAACGGATGTATCGTGACGTATTATCAGATCTACCAACTTAATTTAAAGGGCTGACTGTTGTAGAAAAAAAGTAAATTAAATTAGCCTCAAAATTTATTGAATTAATTTTAGTGTCTTTAATAATCACTCTTTACAGTCTATCAATTATAATAACAATATTTCCAAAGATACTATTCATGAACATGATAAGAGAATGAATTTTATTAAACACAATTGCACTTTGAAGTCCCAAATCGTAATTTTAAATTTCCCCGAATTGCGTATGGCCTGTGCTCTGTGCATGCTGCTGTGCTTGAACCTGGCCGCTTAGCAGGATATTGCATTGATAACATTTCAGTGAAAACTTGTTAACATCTGTAAATTGCCTGCTTGAATTCGCTTCTTTAACAAGAGTTTCTGCATCCCCTAATAAGATTAAATCGTCTGCTGGGAATATAGTCTGTATCGTGCCACCCTAGAAAATGAAATTATACACATGTAAATTAAATAATGTGATTGTTTACCTCGAAAGGTTCCAAATAAAGTGGATCGTAATGTATGCCGTCGAATAGCAAGAAAACCCTATGTGAATAATTTTGATCTTCGCCAAATCTGTTAATTATGGCATTTATTGTGTCGGCAACTGCAATTTCTATCCCGTAATAGTTTGATAATATCGATAGTTCTATCGCACCACCCCATGATGTATCTTCCTGGATCCATTTGCAATACTCTTCCATCGATTTTCCTAAAATCGCTTCAGAAAAATTTTCAGGATCTCTCTCAATTGTTTGTGCAATCATTTGTCTCATCCATGATGCCACAGTACCTGTATCGTCTTCTTTACCGTTTAACACAAAAAATATACTTGTAAATAAACATGAATTGTCCGATGGTACCACGTGTTTCATCAAGATCCCTCGTGGAAGACTTACTTGTTCGGCAAACTGAGCATCGTTTGTTTGAGTTCGAGTTGTACTCGAATTGATTATTGTTCTATTTTCTTGCTTATCAGCTATCGTTTTCTCTTCGAGGATTAAAGTATCTCCAGATGTAATACCACTGGCATGTAAGCTTAAATGATCACCGGACAGATCCAAAGTCTTCGGAGGAAACCCTGAGAGCACTTGCAGTTTATGTACTGGGATATTCGAAATTTTCGATAATAGTTGTTTTAGATCTTTTATCGTACTTTCTGGCGTTAAGTTTTGGACGACTTGTTGGCCTACTTTAGTTTTGATTTTTAAAGCGAACCCTGCCATAGTTTCTCTAACGAAATCCGTTTCATTTATACCGAAAATACAGCTTATGCGACGAGATTGTGGTAAAAATAGCAACAGTAAACACTCGAAAATCAAAGTATTTTTGACATAAGCTCACAGAGATATATAACAGCTCTGTAAGGGGGAGAAAATCGCATATTTTATGTACAAATTGACTATTAACTAGCTCAGAATTGATACGCGACGTTTGATTTGTAACGAATACGTCTAGATTTTCATGTGATTAATATTCATACACTTGCTCATATTATTACTCTTTGTATCGATTTTTTATATTTCTTTCAAAAGGAATCGTTATCTAACGTTTAGTATTTCACTAACAAAGCATTTTCTCAAATTTTCTGATCTGCAAGCTGTCATCACTTATTAGCGTTCAGCCAAGCTCAAGTGGACAGAATGCAGTGGCGACTCCTCGTAAGGGGCTCATAAAACATCACGAGAATTTGTAAAAATGTTTAGCGGGATAATTATAGAAATGTATAATTTTCGTTAATTTGCTTTCTTATTCCTAAATATAGTTGCACATTTAATGATATATATATATATATAGATAATGATAGCAAGGACTGTGACGTAGTATGGTAAACAACACATATGTATCGGCACCCTCCGCACCACACAAGTTTAATTTATTATATAGTAATATAATAAATAGTCCGGGACGGCCGTTTCGAGGATACGAATGGTCCTCATCATCAACCGGTGACCGAATGGAAATAGATATTCATAGTTATAACTGATTGGTCGGTGGGCTCTTCAAGGGTAGGCCTTCGAGTAAAATACTGGTATACCAAAAGAAGTAAGGGCCGTAAGGGAAGCGGAGGAAGCCGATCGGAAGCTTATGAAGAATACGGGGCTAACGAAATGGAGTTCGCAGCCAATTCAATAAATGCAACTCTGAGACAACTGATGCTTCGATATCTCTCTATAGAATTACGATTTCGCCGGCTGATCTAACATATTAATCTATTTATTTATCGAAGATTTATTTTTATTTAGAAATACAGTTTGTTAATTTTTAATTTACAAGTTTGTTATTTTTTATTATCTTATATTTATCAACATAACTGCATACACAAACATCAAATCTGCTGCTAATGGAAAATCAAAGGGTAAGGCTCCGATTTCCTCGTGTCTTTTTCAAATGTAATGTTCACAATATCCAACATGAGGGAATCGAAACCTTGTATTTGACCTCCCACTTACGTCACTGTCGACCACCACCGCCTGCTGCTAATATTAAAACTATTAATAAGCTTTCTTCGCCAATCATAAAAAGGACGCGTCGCATTTTTATTTTAGAGCAAGTACTTTTTTGTAGTCATGTTAATTTTCCAGCTCGTTCTAATATCTATATAGAGACACCAAATTAAATTTTCTTCAGAAACAGGACTACCAATCTTTGCAAGAGTCGCTTGTTTTTATGTTCCTACAAAGAGACAATACAAGGAATCCTAAAGAATTCACTGTTGCTAATTTCACATCGTTGTAATCTATTATTGGTCGGCTTGGTTTTGTGTAAATTTAAGGTTATAAAAATAAATTTCGCTTTTTTTTAATTGTTGTCCGAAATTAAATAAATCCAAGCAAACATGCCTAGAATAATGATAAAGGGTGGCGTTTGGCGCAACACTGAGGTTAGTACAATTTTGTATTTTTTTCATGATTTTACACTACAAACAAACCTACTTTAGGATGAAATCCTCAAAGCTGCTGTTATGAAATATGGAAAAAACCAATGGTCCCGTATAGCTTCGTTGTTACATCGTAAATCGGCCAAGCAATGCAAGGCTCGTTGGTTTGAATGGTTAGACCCAAGTATTAAAAAAACCGAATGGTCCAGAGAAGAAGATGAGAAATTGTTGCATTTAGCAAAGCTTATGCCAACACAATGGAGGACTATAGCTCCTATTATCGGGAGAACCGCAGCTCAATGCTTAGAAAGATACGAATATTTACTGTAAGTTATTTAAATAATCTCCAATCTAGCTTTTTATATAAATTAACCTTTATAGAGATCAAGCACAAAAAAAAGAAGAAGGCGAAGATACCACAGATGATCCACGTAAACTGAAACCAGGTGAAATTGATCCAAATCCAGAAACGAAACCTGCAAGACCCGATCCAAAAGATATGGACGAAGATGAATTAGAAATGTTATCAGAAGCAAGAGCTAGGTTAGCGAATACACAAGGAAAGAAAGCAAAACGTAAAGCTCGCGAGAAACAGTTGGAGGAGGCTCGTAGACTAGCTGCACTACAGAAACGACGGGAATTAAGAGCTGCTGGTATCGAAGTGACATCTCGACGTAAGAAGAAACGTGGAGTTGATTATAATGCAGAGGTACCATTTGAAAAGAGACCTACACCAGGATTCTACGATACCTCCAAAGAGATCGTCGATCCTATGGCACCTGATTTTTCTAGAATGCGCCAGCAGAATCTCGATGGTGAATTGAGAATTGAGCAAGAAGAGGTAAGAGTTTTTTGACACGAAAATTTTCATTAGGAATTCTTATGTTAATAACCTTAATTTTCAAAGAATATTGCGGAGATATTTGTTTAAATAAAATTTTTGTAGTCGTGGGGGAGAGTGGTTATTGCTTTGTTGAATTGAATTAAAAAAGTGGAAGGGTTGGTTTTCAGGTTTTTGTTTATTTTCTAATATTCTAGAGGGAACGTCGTAAGGACAAACAAAAATTAAAACAACGGAAAGAAAACGACATTCCATTAGCAATGCTAAACAACCAAGAACCAGCGAAAAAGCGCTCAAAGCTGGTCCTACCCGAACCACAAATTTCTGATCAGGAACTCCAGCAGGTGGTCAAACTCGGCAGAGCAAGCGAATTTGCCAGGGAAGTTGCCGCGGAAAGTGGCGTAGAAACTACCGATAGTCTTCTAGCGGATTATTCGATTACACCACAAGCTGGAGCTACGCCACGGACACCAGCTCCCCAAACGGATAGGGTGCTACAAGAAGCTCAAAATATGATGGCTCTGACGCACGTGGACACTCCTCTAAAGGGTGGTTTGAATACACCGTTGCATAATTCGGATTTTAGCGGAGTGGTGCCACAATCCCAAACGGTATCCACACCTAATACAGTACTGACAACTCCGTTTAGATCGGCTAGAGCTGATGGATCGCTTACACCGGCCAGCCTTGGGTTTATGACACCGAAAAATGGAGCTGTGATGCCTGTAGGAACGGTAAGTTTTTTAAAGAACATTGCGAAGAAAAAAAATCAATAAACTTTTTACAGACTCGAGAAGATCACACCCCTTCAACGGTTCGAGATAAACTCAACATTAACGCAGAAGATAGTTTAGATATAAGAACCACCCCAGCAGAACACAGAAGTTATCAAATATCTCTAAAAGAACAATTGAAAATCGGTTTAAGTAGCTTGCCAACTCCGAAGAATGATTACGAGATAGTTGTGCCGGAACAAGCAGAATCCGAAGCACAAGAAGCCATTCGTGATCAGCTTGTTGAGGATCAAGCAGATGTCGATGCTAGACGTGAGGCTGAATTGAAGGAAAAGGCTGCTCGAGAGTTAGCTTTGAGATCTCAAGTTATACAAAGGGATATGCCAAGACCACAAGATGTTAATTTGGCCGTCCTGAGGCCACCAAGTGAGAGTCACTCATTAACAGAAATACAGAAAGCTGAAGAGTTGATTAAAAGAGAAATGGTGACGATGTTATACTTTGATAGCTTGAAAACCCCTATCCTGCAACAGCAAATTAAACGACAAGCTATCATTCAAGCTCAACAATTAGCTTATTTGGAACAACACCCTTATGAAAGCATAAGCAAGGAAGAACTGGAAAAAGCTAAATTCTTGTTAACAAGGGAAATGGATGTAGTTAAACATGGCATGAATCATGGTGATTTATCATTGGATGCCTACACGCAGGTCTGGGAGGAGTGTCTTAGTCAAGTTCTATTCCTACCGAATCAAAACCGTTACACCAGAGCTAATCTAGCTAGCAAAAAGGACAGATTAGAATCAGCCGAGAAAAAATTGGAACAAAATCGCACTCATATGTCTAGAGAAGCTAAACGAGCTGCTAAAATGGAGAAAAAACTTCGAATATTGACTGGGGGATACCAATCCAGAGCGCAAGCTTTAATCAAACAGCTTCAAGATCTGTACGAACAAATGGATCAAGCTCATTTGGAGCTAAACACGTTTAAATTCTTACAAGCCCAGGAAAAAGCTGCTTTGCCAAGGAGAATCCAGGTATTTTTTTTTAATATCGTAACACATTTTTTTTTCTTTTCCAATTCTACCAATTAAAATACTTCAAACTTAAGCTGCTTTTTAACCATAAAAAATAAAATGAATAATCTAAAATAATTCTTATGTCAATTCTAGTCACTAACTGAAGACGTCAACAGACAAATGGAGCGTGAAAGACAGCTGCAAAGCCGCTATAGTGAACTACAAGGGAAAATAAGAACCTTACAAGAATACGAGCTTCAAATTCAGCAGCAAAGAGAACTCGAAATAAATCAAGCACTTCCTCAACCACAATTGGAGGTTGCTTCTACGTCAGCATCTGCTCCAGAAGAACCGTACGTAATGCCAGAATATTCAGATGGAGGGGGCGTTCCACAACAGAATGGTCCACTTGAAGAGACAGCGTAATATAGTGTATTTGACTTTCATTCGTTCTGTATGCACTTGATCATTTGCTTTTTGGATTATCAAGGTGAAAAGTCAAAGAATAATATATTAATGTATATGTGTTATAATTGCGATGATGAAAAGAAATTATTATAGAGAAATTTTAAATGACAAAATAAAATTAGTAATTTTTCGGAAGTTATTCTTAATTGTCGTTTATAGGGAAAAACGTAAATTCACTAGAAAAAAGAAAACAAACGTCATCTGCCAACATTACGTCAACATTTATTCTTTACAATTGATGCTTACAGAGTAACAATAAAATTACTAAGAATAAAAAAAAATAATGTTAAAATAGCTTCCTTGTTATATGTAAACAAATTATTCCATTAATACACCAGGACGAAGCTATTTTAGTATTTTTTTCAATTGTTTCTAGTTATTATTCTGTTTCTAAAAATCGTACAAAATATGATCTTTTCACAAAAAATATCTATCACAGATCCTAAATTAAGGTAATGTAAAAAGTATATAGGTAAAAAGTATAAAGGAATCATTATAAAATCGTTTCTTCTAAGCTTCCCCAAGATTTTCCTTGTTTAATTTTCACTGGGAATGGAACATCTAACTGCACAGAGTTCTCCATGCAATTTTTAAGAATTTTCGCTAAAGTGTTCGCATATTTTTCTGGTGTTTCGTATAAAAATTCATCGTGTAATTGTAGAATTAACTTTGGTTTATGTTTCGACGCCCTAAACTTATCCTGAATGTGATTCTCGATGAGAACCATGGCATTTTTTGCAATATCAGCTGCTGATCCTTGTATTATAGTATTGACAGCCTGTCTTTCAGCGTGACCTAAAATGTGAAAATGTGAAAAATGAGAGCTTTTGAAAACGGGTATCTAACTAATACTTCTAGATGCTGGATGATGGCAGTTTATGTTTGGTAAATATCTTCGACGGCCTGCAATTGTTACAACGTAACCTTCTTCTTTACATTCAGATATTACTTGTTTGATGTAGGTGCCAATTGATGCATATTTTTTATGGAATTTATTTAGAAATGAGGTAGCTTCTTCTTCTGATGAATTTAATTGTTCGGAAAGAGCTTTGATGCCCATTCCGTAGATTATACCATAGCAAATTTGTTTAGCTCTTTGTCTCAATTGGTCTGTAACCTAAAATTACCCATCAAAATATTATAAGATCATGCTTACACACAAAAAAGCATTTACCTGATTTTCTTCAAGATTATTCAACTTTGCAGCAATTGACCTAAAAACATCCTCTTTTGTTCTCATGATAGCACACAGTACTGGATCTTTCGATAAATGAGTTAAAAGTCGCAATTCTAACTGGCAATAATCCGCAGAGACTAGTAAAAAATTTTCAGAAGTTCTGAAAACATCCCTGCAATTGATTAAAGTTGTTTCTTTACTGTTAGGATCCAAAAACTCGAAATCTCTAGGTATTGTTTGTAAATTCGGTTCGTGCATGGAAATTCTTCCAGTAGCACTAAAAGTAATGCAAGTTCCGTGAATTCTATTATCGCGGACCATCTTCAGGAACGGATAAATCATTTTGGTCAAGGTGCAATTGATCTTCCTCCATTGTATCACTAGCGAGGCTATCGGGTGATCATTTTGCTCTAAAACTTGCTTGTTGGTGCTAACCCGTTTACCTTTTTTCATTCCTAAGATCCTAGCGACATCCGTTGGTGATGTAAACGAAAAATTCCTTCCAGCTAACGTATACGCTTTGTTTTCTAATATAGTACAGTAGGAGTTTAAAGTTTCCGCTAGTTTTTCTAATTCTTGCTGATCCACGCAGATGCCATGCAATTCCATTTTTACCAACACCAAAACACTTTCCATTTCAACATCTAAAGAAAGTATGCCATATTTGGCGTTTATTTGACATTTAAATGACATTCACGTTGAAAAATACGATTTTTACTTACAAAAAGTATGCAATAACTTCATATCTTGTTCGGCTAGCACGTCCAATATCGAATTAACAATATGCCAAGTTGAAACAGCTTCAACAGCACTTCTCAATCTCGGTGTCAAGGAAGTATCGACCTCCAAAGCAATGCTACCAACTCCCTTACATCCACCAGCTAGTTGACTCAATTTTATAGCTTCTGGAGTATACTTTACAGCCTGTAACCTTTGCAAAATTATCATTTATTTATCTTAATTTAAGGGAAAATTTTTCAATATCTAACCATTGCTTGCAAGTTCTTTTCACGACCTTCCGGATCGAGCAACCAATCAGCAACTTTAGGATCTTCCGGAATGATATTAAGGTCAAATTGAAGACAAATGTTCAAAAGTTTAATCTGTTCCTTTGAATCGAAGATTTTAACCTTCAAATCGCGATTGTTCAACGTATTTTTGAGAAGGGATATTTTCGATTTTGAATCTACAGTTTTCGATTCAAAATCTATGTAAAAAGCAGTATTGCTACCCCACGAAATGCTGATGCCGCTTATTTGTTTATTTCCATGCGAAAATTCAAAACTTTTTTTTGAGCTATTTTGATTTATCGTATTGGCCGTATTTATTCCTATTTTAGGTTTGATTACTTCAACCTTGAGACAACCTATACTCAAGGAAATTTGTTTCTGTTGTTGTAGTTCTTCACAGAAACATGTAAATAAATCTAAAGTTGAACATACATCAATTATTTCTATTTTGGTCAAATCAACTGGCGGTATCGTGTGATTCGACTCGTTAACTTCAGTTGAGTCAGATTTTTGCGAAATTATGAACGTGGCATCTATACTTTTGCTCCGGTTTGAATTTAAACCAAGCTTTATAGACCTATTCTTTCGGTTAGAAACTTTTTTTCTCTTAAGAGGTGATTGTTCTAAGCACGAATTTTCTGAATTTAACACTATTATATCTTCATTATTCGAACGACTCCTTTTCCGATTTGATGTACTCAATCTACTAACCGTAATCTTCTTAAGGGGCGTATCCATAAAATCGCCACACCCTTGAGAACTCCCAATACATTCATTGGAAGTATTGGGAGTGCTGTTTTCCATCGATTTATTGGGGGTGGTACAATTTTCAATAGACGCCTGAAGGCTAAAATTTGAAGCGAATGCATTCTCTAGGACTGTATCGCCATCTAGGGTTGGAATTTCAGCCGAATTTTCGCTTGTGGGAGACTTTATTTCAATTTTAACGCTTAAGTGAGATTTTAAACGCGATTCGAAGCTGTTTTCGAATAAACTATCATTGGACCAGTTTATATCGATGCTTTCGGATTGGTTAGAGTTGCTAGACTCTTTGCTTGCTTGTTTTTTATCATCTGAAGGGTTTGTATTGTTTAAATTGGGATTGGAGTGATCCAAAAGTGAAATTTTAGTGGGTTCATTGAAGATATCCGAATTATTTGAGTCATTTTGTTGAACGGAAACAGATTCGTTAGTTTGAGAGTTATCAATTTTGCTTCCATTATCTTGGATTTCAATCAATTTCGAATGACTTCTGTCACTTTCCGATTCATCTGATAATGAATCGTCATCTTTATTCCATTTTGCTCCAACAACCCCCATTTCTAACTCCAAATATCTCCGAGCATCCAAGATAAGCATTTCAGCGGCTTCCTTCTCTGTCAAACCCCGTTTTCCAGTCACCCAAATCGTCCTGATCTTATTCCTTTGTTCTGCTTCGTATTTTGTTTCACCTTCACGCTCTTTTTCACTTTCGAAAGGCGCCATCTTATGCAGGGCGTTTTCAATGCTGTCGACTCTAGCGGACGCTAATTGAACTAATGTTTCAATCCCTGCGTTATAAAGGGCTCTGGCGCGAGGTCCATTTAAAATAGGCAACCTCATTAGATCCAGCAGGTCTCTATTGACTCCAAAATGGAGACGATCTTGAAATTGCGAGATTAGAATCTCAACATTAGACCAACCGAGTTGTTTGCTGAAAGAGGTGACCATTCCAGCGAATGTAGCTGCGCTCTGCTGGAGCGATTGGAGAGTGCCGCGGGTACAATTGAATTTTGCAACTACTTCATTAAGAGAAACTTCGTTAACTAGATCTTGCAAAGCTAATGCAACGAAAAAGCGCTTGTGAACCTGCAAATTGTGGTAACTTCGATTGGTGTTGGTTTGAATCTTACCTCTAGACGCGTTTACCAAAAAGCTATCCTTTACCCCTACTAAATCTCCCACCCTTCTCATACTTGAAGACAATTTCTCCCATAATTCCAAGTAAAACATCCAATCGATGTTACCCCATTGATTGCAGGCACTATAAGGCGTTACAAGGTACACCAGATGAAGTTCCGTCTCCAAAACAAAACACTGACGCGCTTTCTCGAGTTCGGTAAACAATGACAGGCCCTCTTCGGGTGATATCGAGGAACTAAGACATGCTTTCCCTAGCGAGGTTGCCACGTATTTATGACTAGCGTCCTCTAGAGTTTGTAAGCGAACAAATTGGTTTTTTGTGAGAAAATCTAGCGCTTCCTCGACCGGATTTTGTAGGGAGTTAGGTTCTTCATTGGCGTAGAGGGTGCAACTTGCGAATAGCATGACATCTTCCGGGGTTGACACTACACTACTAGCTATGACTTCTAGAATAGCACGTTTTAATTTACCTAAAACCAGTACAAGGAGAACAACAAGTTTTTAATGCAGGGAGTCGAAGGTGGGATATTTACCTGATCCACTCAAACAGCTTTCGATTGGCTCCAACCTTGCAGACATCAATTCTTTAGCTATTTTATAATCATTTTTTTGGCATATCAACAAACTTTCACCTGCAGTGTCTTTTCCCATACGTCCAGCCCTTCCAATCATCTGCCTGTATGTTAAAGTATCGATAGGCTTACCGTGGAAGATTGGTGTTCGGATGATAACCCTACGGGCTGGTAAATTAACGCCTGATGACAAGGTCGAAGTGGCAATTAAAATTCTTATTGCACCCAAACGGAAAGCCCCTTCAATTATATCTCTTTCATCCATAGTTAATCCTGCATGATGGAAAGCTACACCAAATGAGATTGTTTTGTTTAAAATCTTATCCAAACCAACTGGACAGCGTTTAAGCTGTTCCAACACCTCGGAAATGTTTTCAGGGTTTAATTGATCACGTAAGCATTTGCTATATGTAGTGTTCGCATTAGTACCTAATTTGAAGATTGCAACGGCTATTTGCTGGGCTAAATTCTCGCACCAGTTCTTCGTTGGGCAAAATATTAAGACAGAACAAGAATTTGAAATTGTTTCCAAGCATAGCTGTAAAATATTGTCGGTATCTGTTTCTAATTCATCTAAAACAGATAATTTCCTCATAAGACTCATTTGATTATCATATATCTCTCCGTTTACATGAAATTGCTCATATAATGGAATTGGGCGAAAATCAGTTGTGTATAATACTGCATTTAACCAATCAGCTAATAGATTTAAATTCGGTAACGTCGCTGACATACCAATTATCTGTATGTTAATCTCATCATGCTTTAACGACATGAAACTTAATTTGGTCAATAACAATTCCAATAAATAACCTCTACTTGGATCTCCGATTAAATGCATCTCATCTACAATCACGGCACCAATCTCAGATATTTTACCTTCTTCCAATAATCGGTTTACTAAGCTATTTGCTTTTTCGATGGTGGAAATTGCCATTTGTACAGTTTGAAAACCTCCAGGAGGATTGTACGATCCCATAAAACCTTCTACGCGAATCCCACTTGAATTTAAAATGTCTTGGAAGTAAAACATCTTTTCTCTTACAACAGAAACGAAGGGTAATATGAATATGACCTTCTTGTTCCGTTCAATTAATGTTTTTATAGCTAATATTTCCGAAACTAATGTTTTTCCTGCGGATGTTGGAGCTGAATATACTAAATTTGTATTTTTCTCTAAAATTTCTTCATTGTTTAAGCATTCATATTGCCATTCGAACATTTCGATGATATTCCGGCTAGCATATTTGCTTTCAATTAATTTTGGTAGATTCCAGTCGGATAATTTATATCGCTTTATATTTTTTGATTGGGATTTACTTGCATTAGTTTCTTGAATGTGTATATCATTTATTGTATTTATATTTGCATTTTTTACTCTTGCAATACATTGTGTAACTTTGCAACATTTTAACTCACTTAATTCTGATATGTCGTTGTTTCTAATTGGTAAATTATCATTAATTTCATTCAGGACTCCATTTTCACCTTTTTGAGTACTCTCTGATAGAGAATTTTGTGTTGAAAATGTAAATGATTCACTCAGGAAGATCGAATCATCGAAGGTAATTGATTGACTTTCGCGAGCTGTTTTCACGACCTTTTCGCCATGTATAGTAGTGTTTACGGCTTTTTCCGATTCCGCACAGTTTTCGGTTTTGATTTTTCCACTTACACTGAAAGATATGCCATCAAAAGTATCGTTAAGTGAACAAAATTCGGTCATATCCATCAGTTAGACGGAATTTCGAGGTTATGGCCGTTTTTTTGCTATCTTTTTTCTCTTTTTTACTTAGGAATTTAAACAATATTCAAATTGGCCAATCATAACAAAGGAATTTAGGTTGGCAATACAAAATTAAAAATATGATTTATTTAGTAATTTTTATATTACATACTTGGAGGAATTAACAAATAAATTAAATTGTGGAAACGTAATAAAATTGATTTTTTAAAATTTTATTTCTTCTAATATTATTTTTTTAATGCCTCATTTCAAAAAGGAAAATCTATTTCATTCGTATTGCCAAGAAATGTGATTTATTTAGCAATTTTAAATCAGATATTTAAAAGAATCAAGAATAAGCAGAATTATCTAAGCAAAATAGATCGAATTACTTTATTTTCCGTTTAATTAAAATTTTTTCTTTCTTATTACATTGCCTACCAACCTAAACTATCAAAATACCCTGCCTCCACTTTCATAAAAAAAAATAATTGTCAACAAAAGAATGTCAAATATTTTATGGTTATGTTACGTCTTAATGTTTAGAAAAGAAGTGGGTGTTACACTTCAGAAATCCGTTATATTCGCCTTTGGTAAGAATTTTCCCAAGAATTTAGTCTAGTATGAGGCTGAAATGGATAGGGACATAGCAATATTGGCTGAATTACTAAGGCAAAATGGAGATAAAATCTCCAGCGGGGATTGTAAATTTGCCCTAACATCCGACCTTTTGAATCACCTAACTAGCTCATTCAATTTGATATTGGAACGTCGAGAAATGCTCACATCATCCTTCCACGTCCTAAGCAACACAAGTGAGAATAACGAGAAGTATCAAGATCTATATTTTTTATACGATTTCGTCCAGTTATCGAAAAGTTTGAAACTGACCAAGAATCAAAATGTCACGCAACAGGAGTATACGGATGTCTCCAAATTCAAGGAATTGCGTTATTTGGAGATACATAAAGTGGATGTTAACACCATTTTAGGTATTGGATCGTTACGAATAAGATTACAGTATTTAATATGTGAGAGATGTGTTAGCAAGTTAAGGGATATCCTTGAGTTATCCGGAGCTGATCAGACTGAAGGACACTCATGGTGTGAATTGAAAGAAGCGATATTTACGCATAATAATATAAGGGAAATCGATGGTAGTTTGAAGTACGTGCCATGGTTGAATACATTAGATTTAAGCAATAATTTAATCAAAGAAGCCGATGGCATATCTTCATTGAGCAATTTGAAATATCTCAATCTTAGTTATAATAAATTAACGAAGGTGCCTTTGTTTAATGGACAGATATGTCAAAGACTGCAGGTGAGTGCGTTAATGATATTTACGAAGGCGACTTATCAAATTCAATATTTGAATTTGATGAATCATCTTATTGTTTTATTCAAAAATGGCGTCTCCACAGCCCACTTTAACCTGATTTTTTTTCTGTTTCGTAGGTTCTAGTAATTCACAATAATTTCATTGAAAACATTCAAGACATCTATAAGCTAGTAAATCTACAACAATTGAATCTAGCAGACAACTATCTCATAGACCATGATTCATTGATACCCCTAGCTTATTTAGCAGCGCTACAATCGTTGAATTTACAAGGAAATCCGATAAGTTATCATCCTCAACACAGAATACGTTCCGTAAGATATCTGCATAAAAACGCAGCTTCTGTTAGGTTTATTTTAGATGAAAGAGGTTTGAATAAAAGCGAACAACAATCAATAAGCTTGCTACACCCGAAAATATTGCCTCCCGAACCAAGTTCTTCCAGTAACAACTCTGACAATAATGACATATTAAGTAAGAGTGTTAGGTTGCGAGAAGCTGTGATTGCAGATGATATTTTGGAGTGTTTGGAAAGTAGCCTTCCTGTTGCTGAAACACCAGCAAGCCTGACTGAGAATTTAGATTCTAAGGAACAGATGGTGATGCTGCATAAGGAGTATATTAAAATTCTTTATGATAAGGCTGGCGTCAGCGCTAAGGATGCTAACAAAGGTGCTTCGAGTGATGTTTTTCTTGACGATCACCAGAAATTATTATCATCGACTCCCTTGGGTGAGAGTATTATGAATACAATACATGGTACTTTGAAAGAGGAAAGTAATCTTTCGACTAACACGACCGGTGAATATGTTACAGCTTCGGATAATGCAAATAACGATGAACTTGAAGAAGTTACAAATAATGTATACGATGACACTCCCACAGAAGATATTCAACAAAGCGAAAATGCAGAGGAAAGTGAAGATGAAGAACTTGAAAGTGGAGAAAGCAACATCTTCATGGCCAGCATCAAAGATGGAAATGATATAATTGTCATCGTAACAGACACCCATATCACGGAAAAGGACACAATGAGCATGAAAGGTCTTGGACGTTTTACTTTAGATTCCTTGATTATCTGTAACAAAATAACGGAAGACGATGTTGAATACATCAATCTAGAATTCGATACCTTGCGAATGAACTCGTCTAGATGTTATTTCATCGAAGAGGCTGAAGAAAGGGAAAGATTCTATATGAAATTACGTGATATTATCGATAATAGACCTCCTAGAGAGATTTCGAACTTGTTTACCTGCATGAAATGTTCAACACAGTTTGGTGTTGAGGATCAGAAGACTATACATAAGAAGGAGACTGTCTGTCCTGTTTGTGGAAGTGACCTGGTTTTCGAGGAGAACAAGGATTGAATAATTATATTTTTTTTGTGTGTAAATGCAAATGTTTTTAAACGTACTGATAAGATGTAAAAAATATTTTTTTTAAAGGTGATAAATACGATTTATTGAAATACATATTAAAAAATAAACTGATCAGAATAAAATGTTGATTAATTTATATTCTCTGTAATAAATTGTTAATAATTTTAATTAGAAACAATAACACCACCATCTATGAATCAAATGCTAAATTCACCTTAGATGCTTGCTATTGTTTGTGGAAAGTCCGTAATGCAGATTCCACAATTATACTTTAGGAAAAAAAAGGTGATTAAAAAAAAACAATTATTTTGGACAACTATATTTATTAAATAAAGCGTAGTATATATCATTTAAATATATCATTTTACATTTAATATATCATACGCGTTTATGCACAATATACGTTTTTCTTCTGAATTTTTTTTTCGTCCCCACCTTTATAAATCACATTGATACATTTAATACTTAATAAATATTTCTTTTACACTGTGTCCACGGATTTGGTGCCCAAGGGGAAAACCCTGAAATTCTGTTGACATCTAATTATTTGTCTGTTTTAAATTTAAGTGACATGAAATTTGCAATCACGAAGATCACACTTATGCCAACATTGCAACAACGAATTTATTTGATTAAGTGTTAATGGAATTGGTGATATTTTATATCGAACAGTGATCAACAAATTTAACGTTAAATTCCCCGGCATTAATATCGCTATTAATTCTTGTTAAAAAATTTGATGAAACTAGCTCTGTTAGAAAGAAGAAAACAAAGAAACAATACAATGAAGACGATGCATTAACTGTTCTAGCTATGGGTTCTGCATTAGAAGATCCAGCAATATCACCACGTAAGAGAGTGGCGGAATTGGATGTAAGCAAGAGCTTACTGCAAAAAGTCTTTAAGGAAAACGAGATTCACCAATTCAAACCCAAATTTATTCATACCCTGGAACCCCCCGGGACAATGCATTTAGATTAGAATTTAGCACTTGGGTTGGATAAAATGTTATAGAGGATCAATTTTTCCATCGTCTCAAAATTGCAGATATTGGGCGGAAGAGAATCGAAATTTTCGTATTAATCGGAAAAACCAGCGTTATAAGAAAGTAAATGTGTGGCGTGGAATTTTATTCGATAAAATTATTGGCCCTTTTTTTTCGAAAGCAATGGTCGGAGGACATTAACAGAGATGCAGTCTACTTTCAGCAGGATGGATGCCCTGCGCATTCAACTAATTTAATTAGAAACTGGCTTGACGACCACTTTCCTGAAAGATGGATTGGTCGTTTTGGACCTATTCGTTGGCCAGCTCGCTCGCTAGGGTCGAAAGGTGTTTAATAAATTATTTGTTGTTTTTTATCACATTCGAATTTATACACATTAGAAAATACTTCATAAAGTCTTATATTTATAATAAAGAATTTATTTTAATTAACCAGAATATTAAATGGTTTAAAAAATGTATTTACAGCTGTATAAGCTTGCACCAAATCCGTGGACAGACTATATATTTAATTATGCATATGCATACAATATAACACTTATCATACATCAAAGTACATTTATAATAAAATAAAGTTCATTTTATGCTCAATAAAATACATACATCTTAATTTTGCGTTTTTTTCTTGGCTTTAATAATATTTCTGAATATATATTTATCATTTATTATGAATATGAATCCTTTGTTCCCTTTTAAAATTTACACGTTTAGTTTTTTAGAAAGAACATTTTTTTTTATTGGGTTGGCATGATTCTGGTGAATAAATTCGGTTGGTATATTCTGTCATTTTACGCTGACAGATGTAATTTTAGGTTAGGATCTGCTGTCCGGTTGCAAGAGAATATAAAGGAAATAAGGAGAAAATTGTGATAATAGGTTGCATACATTAGAGGATACAAGTAGTAACAATTATTACGATTTTACAAAAGCGTTTTTTTTTTTTGGCCACGAACATTGACCCTGTAACATCCCATTTATAAATACACCTTTTTTTTTTAAACATACGACATCATATAGATAAGCTTTATTTTGAATATTTTCTTATGCAATACATATTTTACTTTTATCTTCTTCTTTTCCGTGTTATTCATTCTTGATATTAACTGACATATGTTTTACAATGTGAACAGATACAAAAATCGCTACATTCTAAGTATTATAGACACTTTTTTTTTAAAAGTTATTAGACAGTAATCTACGTGAAATATTCTACGAAATTACCGTTGAATATTTTACGAATTTCGCGGGTGTTCCTTTTTAAATGATAGAACACTCGCGGGAAATTTAAAAAAGATTCATCGGGTAGAGTTTTTTCATGCTACATAATTTACGATTTATTTATGTAGAGAAGTATGACAAGTAAAGCGGTTTTAGCTATTTAGATACGTGAATAGATAAATAGTACACAAATTACATATTTTTTTGTATTTATTATTTTTTATGGTTACTATTTTTGTGTTTTAATTCACTTTTAATATTAAAATAAAAATATTAAAACCCAACGGAGGTGCCCGCGTCCCCCTATTATTATCATTATTAACATAAATAATACAATATACAGGATGACATTGAAAAAACTACAATGCAAAATACCTCGTAATAGAGGACCTATAAAATATTAAAAAGGGTGTTATACACAAAATTATCGGCATACTTTTTTCATTAATTAATCCGAGACAGGTACCTCGATCGAATGAATCAATTAAACTCATGTGGTGTGGAGTGTGCCGACACTTTTGTGTTGTTTGCAATACTACCCCATAATCCTTGCTATGATTAGTGTTTTGTTTCCAAGATACAGGATTGTTCAGCAGTGGGCAGGTTTTGGTCGCGAAAACCCTCATTAAACCATAATATGGAATCACCAGTACAGGTTTTCTATTAATGTTTGGGCAGGTATAATCGATAATTAACGAATTGGTCCATTTTGACTACCCAATCGATCAACAGGCGAACTGAACACTTTATTAGAGAATGTCCCATTGAACATTATACTCAATGAATGTATTCAGCCAGCTCACTTTTCTCGAAGAGCAAGAGAATTTTTGCGAAGATATTTGAAAATAGGTGAATTGGTTGTGGAAGACCTATATTTTGGCCAGGCTAGTGGTCCCGAAATTAATTCTCTCGATTTTTCATTTTAGGGGTTTAGGAAAAATAAAGTGCACGCTGTAGAACTAATTAGTGAAGAACAGAATTATCGAATCAATTGCATTAACTTCAACATCTTCTTTGAAGCGAAGTACCTCATATTTTTTTAAATTTAATCATTGTTTTCCTTTATTACGTTATTTTGTTATTTTTAAATCTCATGTCTACCAAGTAGCGATATTTTTTTGTTATGAGATATTGAAGAGAAATAATTTTCTGAAAAAATATATCTTGAAAACAAAAAATACATTAATCCGCAAGACCTTTTTTTTTATTATTTTCTGGTCCTTGCTATATACACTGTCGCTTTTTCAATGTCATTCTATTTTTATGTCCATTTATATTCGTTAGTTGTTAGTGATTAGTACGAATTTTTGATGTTACTTCTATTCTTAAACAACTATAAAGGATATGGCAGTGATATTATTCTTTAATATCTTTGAATTTTTTTTTCCATTTGTGTTTAATATAATTTCCCCCCTATTAAAATTTTGTGAGTATCGAATATGTTTATTTATTGGTGTTAAAATTAAATGTAAATACGTAATAAATTATTTATTGCACTATATTTGGGATATATTTGGCACTTATAGACACTTATTATAAAGAAGACATCTACCTTTTTTTTTTTTTTAATTGGTTTTTCTCAAACGAAAAGAAAAAATATATTTTTATTTAGTATTGGTATTAGATATTGTTGCATTTTAAATAAAAGTTAAGAGTTATTGAAAATCTGAAAAAAACAAAAATTAAAAAAAAAATTGAGAAACACTGGTTTATCTTATTATGACATACATCATTAACTATACGTTCTTATTTGTCTACTTGAAGCAAAATTTACGTTTTTCTTTTTTTTTTTGTAAGGAAGACTAGTTGAAAATAGGGAAATATTAATTTACATTTTCTGAAAACGTTTTACGGAAACAATGTTTTCCCCAAAACATATCATTTGTCAATTTTTATGTGGCAACGATGTTTTTTGTAGGTTAACTGCGTAGTGCGCAGTTATATTCACAAATTCGATAAAAAATTTGATAGCTTGACGATGTGAAAAATGTTTTAAACGTTTTAGAAAATGCGATGTAAAATAAATGATTAAAAAAAGAAATTAACTAATTGTACATATGTATACACGCTCTATACAATTCTACAATTACACGAATTGCAAAAATACTTCCCCCACGACATCCAACCTATTCTAACCTCAAAATCCATCGAAATCCTTACGACATCCATATAGCTTACGACCGCTACTGAAACGCCATCTAAACTATTACAAACATTCAAATATGTATCGATTTGTGTGCTTTGAGGACTGCGACTTTTTTTTTACAAAAAACGCTGAACAAACGCTAAAAACGCCGGAAACAAGACGCGACGACAAGATTTTTTTTGGTGAACCCTTGTGTTTCGGATTGCGACAATTTCGGACCATAATCCACCCCCTCCAACATCATCGTCATCATCAATTCGTCTCTTCTACTTTATCCTCTTCTTAACGAACTACGCGAGATCTACGTAAAAGACCTGGGCTATGCGTCCACCTCGTGACAGACCTCCATGTAATCTGGGTGGAGCATGATGTCTTTGATCATATCTTTGAGCATCGTGTAGCGTGGAAACATCGGGTACAATTTGGAGTTCATGTAATCCGACTGAAAAGATGGGAATTTATTGACGAATTTACTGAAATGACGTTTGATGGAATTTTGTTTATTAGAGGTTGGTAGTGTTAGAAACACAAGCAAGCAAGATATCAGATATATGGAGTACACCCGGTATATACAGTGACAGATAGGAAAAAAGTTTGGGAAGATCATGATTGGTCTATAACGTAAAATAATCGACAGTTGTACAGGATGGTTCGTAACCTTGTTGCAGTCTTCAATTTTGTTCTTTTAAATGTAATACCCCCAATATTATTGCATTTTTAAAAGTACCGGAAAATTTTGAAGGAATAAGCCCCAAATTCGTTAATTTCCGAGATATCTTTGTTTTCCTAAGAATGATGTGATTTACATTGTTTTTCTGTGTTTCTATTAATAAGTGCTTTGATGTCAAGCATCTACCTCTTCTGCTTTTCGAGCTTTTCGAGCTTTTCGAGAAAACCATAGTTTTTGCATATTCAACATTTTTTTCCCTATAAAACATTACACTGTATTGTAGTGTACATTTGAACCACGAAACGAACAGGAAATACAAAGCAAAATTACTTCCGTTTTAAGATTAGTCAACGTGCAGCTCCAAGTATAATATATATACACAAACGAAAAAAAATAATAACCTTGACGGATATAACTCATATCCGGTCCTCTATCGAAATAAAGGAGGGAAGCAAAAAAAAAAGAACGAGAGCAAATAATTGTCCGTGAGAAGAATGAAATTTCTCGGCTTTTAGAGAATTTATTATTTCACTGTGAACATCGAATATTACTGCGTAACATGGAAAAGAATTAATGGCGAATTTTTTAAATGTTTATAGCGGCCTTTAAAGAAGGGGTGTCAGGTAAAGCAATTTCTTTTTTCGGTGGAATTCTCACGGTTTTAAAGTAAAATATTTTTCATGTAAAAAAGAAAAAAATGGTCGTTATTGCTTTGTTGCTTTAGATAAAAGAATAGGTACATCAAAGAAATATGATGCCAACATTTAAAAAAGTTTTGTATACGAGATGTGACGATTTAATAAAAGAAAATGTCTTAGTCTGGAAACCTTCCTTCTTTTGATGTAAATCTCTTCCTTTACAAGCTTTTTGGTAACTTTTCGAATTTGCACTCATATCACAGCGCAGTTTCTAAGTTTAATTATTTTATCATGACCGACGTATATGCAAAAAGGTCTGGCTAGGATTTAGGATTAGAAATTGCTGCTAACAGTAAACTTCCCACCTTATTTTGTATCGATTGATGGAAGACAAATTCGCCCAAAATCTTCAGTTTTTGGCATAAGTATTCTACAGCGTGGTTTCTTTCTCCAGATTATTAATTATTATAATAATCAGAAAGAAGAAAATTCGTACGGAATATTAAATGCCTGTCATCAATAATTCTTTGTTAATGCGGGGCAGGAATTGTCAAAGATTACTCGATAGATCCACATTTTTTTTGCCGTCGAGGTTGAATGGAGCAGTATATAGCAGCAGAATAGCTATGATAGTTCTGGTACAAAATCCCATTTTATTATGGACCACTCCTCCCACGGGCATGGGCTGACTTGTGACGTCAGAAGACTAGTCTCGGGAAATTTGGAACAGGATCAGATTTAGCTCCCTGTACAGTTTGGGCAGCTCCCTGAACAGTTTGACCGGCTCCATAAGCTGCTTGAACGGACTTTGAACATCTTCTGTTTCAAATTTCAATTTTTTTCCTACCTATTCGACCTATTGCCATATTATTGAAGAAGAGCTGCCACTAGTATTGCAAGAAGTCCCGTACCAATTAGGATTCTATGCACGGTGATCCTTCAGGACCTTTTCATTTAATTTTTCAAAGGATTTTTGGATGGTAAGCATCCAAATCCGTGGATAGATCGAGAAGGTAAACAATTTTGGTTCTCGTGGTCTCCCTGGGTGTATGTGACCACCTCAAATAGTTCATTACGGTTACCATTGAAGATATTGATTATTTAAAAATCGCATTGTGGCAACATCTAGAATTATTAACTTTACGGGTTTCCTAAAAAGAAATATTCCCAACGAAGTGATTTCTTTGAAATACCGCATTTCTGGAATAAAATCGTCACACCCAGCGTATCTTCATTAAATTTATCAAAGGAAGAGGAACATGGCGAACCCGTTAATTTCGAGCGACATCTACTAGACGTCCCATCACGTCGAAAATGTAACCTAACCTCACCTTCAATTCCCTGATGAGATTCCGCAGACCCGAGTACTTCTTCAGCAACCGATAGAGGTCATTTGTCATCTGGGTGTTCTCGGCGTCGATCTGCGAAGTCGTCATATCTGAAACATTTTCCACCCTTACGTTTTAGCTGGAGACTGGGGGGGCGGTAGAGCGGGGTTGGATTAGGCGAGAAAGATGAGGAATACAGGGGCCGGGTAGATGGGCAAATCGAACGGATGTGGATCTGAAGCTTAGCCGGCGAAAATGGAAGTACAAGCGATGAAGGGTACCACTCCTTGACTCTCTGCTTTGAGCTGAGGGCGATTGAGTTCGTTATTTATCTATTTTACCGTTAAGCGGGGTCGGAATTTTCATGTTGCTCGGTGTGGGGGAAATTATTGAGACGATTTAGAATTAAGTTAGGGGTAATGAAGTAGAATTGCGGAAGGTAATTTAACGGCAACGTCAGGTAGACATTTTTTTTATTGTAGAAATTAATGCCTTTGATAAAGTTCCGATTATCAGCAACATTGATTAAATGTTATCATTCACATGGTCAACAAATTAAAGAAAATAAAATTCATCAGAAGCGTTCTGGTGAATGTAAATATAAATCATTTTTAATATCGCTGATGAGTACAAAAAAAAATTAAATCCAAAATTGGGAAATGGTTGACATTTTATCTACGCGGATGCAAGTCAAGATAGAAAAATATATCTTCCTCTGATTGGGAATAAGTGTCCGATTTAGCAGATTTCTTTTATTTTAATCAAGCACTGCTGATGAGTGATGGGCACGTTTGACGGTTTAAATTGTTGAAAGCGTTTCTCACAGCATCACTAGTGCTTGTTGTAGAGCTTGAATGGAGTTGAAGAATTCAAGATCAAGTTCATTTGTGTTGCCGTTTGAAGCATCAGCTGCTTCACTGAAATTTTCATGCTCAGGATAAATGAAGTTTGGGGTCTTCTAGAATGGGGCCTTTGTTCTCAATAGCTGCAAGAAGTTTTCGCAGCAAAATTGTTTTGTATTTATATATTTAAGAGCATTACCAAGAGAGCGTTTTACCGCTTTTAAATCTACGAGTTTTGGTTTTCGTCCAACTCTGCCAGCTTTGGCATATCGAAATCGGACACTTATTTCCGAGCAGAGGTTGTATTTACTTAAATTTAAAGTCTCTTTTTTACTTTAAAAATTTTGAAAACGAAATCAACAAATCTATTAAAAACACTCACTTTCGAGACGCTCGATCCGCTTATGCTTATCCTGGGCCTCTTCAGCGAGCTTTGCGGAGGTCTTCACTCCCTCGCCGGATTTTTGCGTCTTTTCCATGATGGCGCATGCTCGTAAGACGAATGCCGGTACTGTTTCTTGCTTCTCCTGCTTGGGAATGTCGACCAGAGTCCAATATTGAGTCTCCAACCTGATCACTTCCTACGAGGAAATCTCAGTCAATTAAAAAAGGTGTTGTGGTTTGTAATGGATGTTGAGGGAAAGACAATTTTGAACAAGGGAGGGGTAGGAGGGTAGTTGATGTCAGTGTTTTTGTAAAAGAAGAAGCATGGAAGCAAGATAAAACCTGGCAAACAATGGAATTCCTCAAAATTATCAATTACCTTAAAAACTAAGTAATATGGGTATGGGGAACCTCGAAGGTAGCTGGTATGAATTGAAGAGAAGCATCAATTACATTACAAAAAAGCAAATTCATATCTTGTGCAGCTGGATTTGAATACCCTGTATATTTGAATGTAATTTTAAATGGAGTAGGACTTTTATTTGACAATTTTTTCTTTAAATTGCTCAAAGGATATGTTTTCATCTAAATACTCACAGTGATTATGAGATGAATGATTTAAACATTGGAATTGAAATTTACAAAGGGTAAATTTTAGGACATCCAAAAAGTTCTTTTTTTTTTTGGCTAAATAAGATCTTCTAATCTTGGTTAAACAACAAAAACGTTTATCGTTTTTCCTGGTTTCCTTTGTTTTATTTAATGACTAACTACCGTTACAAACATCCCGAGAGATATTCTACCTAAACGTAAGTAAATTAAATAACGCTAAAGAAAAACAGGAAGTGGTAGCGTACTATGGCCTCCACCATTTTGCTATTATCAATAATACGTGACGGAAAATACCATGCGTAATTTCTGTGGTCATAATAAGAACGATTGATTTAAAATAAAAATTTGGATCATCTACGTCGTCCTGGATTTAAAACCTAACAATGAAACAATAACAAAAGATATCATGCGGTCAACCGAATTTCAGAGACTGTTCGACTAATTGTGTGTTCTAGAACTAACCGCAAACATGATGTTTGTGTGGTCGACTTTCTTTTGCCAAAAGGAGGAAGCCCGGATGGATTTTGTGTAACGGTACAAAAAATAATTAGTAATATTTTGAAGTTGCTGCACCTTTAATAGTATGAGATGATGATGAGGGTTTGTTATTATTAAAGTTTCAAAGCTCGGCAACTTGGTGAGGTGGTGGAACCCTTTTTATGAATTAAAATGGTAAAAACGGAAATTATTTCTTTGCTTTTTTTGATTTTTCACAAAAAAGATCCTCAATGGCCACTCTAGAAGCCACACTGAACTAAGTGTTGGGTTCCTTGTTGAGAGGGAATGAAAAAACCCCAACAGAAACTTGGGGATTTAAATTTTAAATAAAATTGTTATTTTTATTAACATCAACACAAAGTAGAAACCTTAAAATTATAATATCCGATAAATGTCCACAGCGACTTCTTCCGCACATGATAATTCTTTTCAAAAATATATTTTTTGCACATATTCCAGTTAATTTCGCCAATAACTGCAGGAATATCATTTCTTAAATAATCAGTTGTCTGCGGAGACTTGATCGCTACTTGATCCAAACCCCAAAGGAAAAAAATGTAGTGGTGTTAACGACCCTGAGGGACAACCAATGTCATCATTTCGGGAAATTACACTGTCAGGATTTTTTTTTTCTGTGGCAAGTAGTGCCATCTTGTTGGAAGAAAAGATTATCGAGGTCCATATCTTCCAGAAGAAGCAGCAACAAGTTAGTTGATGTTAACCATTCCCTTTCGGGACGAAAACCCATACCAAACGGTTACACGAGGAGAATATAGTGATTTCTCCATAACCTTTCGAGGATTTCCGCGTCTCCAAAAGCGACAGTTTTGTTTACTAAAATAATCTGCAGCCAGCTCTAAAACCAGCAAACACATGGCGGTTTTGATGGTCTATAGGCTGCAATTCTTGGGCCAATTGAATCCTGTATGCATTGCAAGTGAAGGTCTCTTGTCCAGAGACGATTTTGAAATATCCAATTGCTGTGGTCGATGACGAGTTGAGGTCTTTGGACTATTTTCAGCTGAACGGAGATTACGTTCTCGTAATGGTCTCTTTACATCAAGAACACAACCAGTTCGCCCAAATTTTGCTATTAGACTCCTAATTGCCGTATTCTTTGACATATGATTTCGAACAAAAACAACCCGAAGTCGACGAATAGTGTTCGTAGTAGAATAAACCTTCAAAGTGACAGCGTTTACAAATAAATACAAGTTCATGCTGAGATACCCTTTGTATGTAAGTAACAAATGAGTCTAAAAAAAACGATAGGAGAGCTACACCCAACTGAAAGAAAAAAAGAAAAAAAACTCTGCGCGGAATAGCATCGCAGATATGTATGAAGAAAAAAAGTTATTAAAATCATCTACATCGCTGGCGTTTTCCATTTCTTCCCTTAAAAAAAAAAAAAAATTTCAGGACTCTGTCACTTTCGATATGCAAATCCGGAAAGCTAAAAATAACCATCGCGCTTCAGAGTTTTCCCCAAAATTCACCTCCAGCTCCAATTTTTTTACTCTACAATTCCCTTCATTTCTTTCCAACTTCTCCTGCTCCCCAATCCCTACATCTTGGTGTGTAACCCCCGCCCAAATCCTCGTCCGTTTTTTTAACATTACACTGAGGGTATTTGGGAGGAAAATTTACTAGGGAGGGGGGTGTGAGAGGGGTTAACAGAACGCATTAACCTCGACAAATCAGCGTGGCACCGTTTCAATTCAACTCGACCTGAGGAAAATTGTCAGGTAATAGCCGAACACTGGCTACAGGAATAGGGTGGAGGGTGTGAAGGAGAGAAGGCAGCTAAGGGAAGAGGTGTTTCGTTCTAAAAGTCCGTCGCCTGAAGCTTTCCCCGGATCTCCTAGCCCATCTGGTTGCTTCACGTTTAGGTTTTGTTTTCAGAGGTCTGTACCGCCTACTGGGATCAAATGCGGAATGTTAAAAGGGGGGAATTTGTGGAGGAGAGTCGTAAGATTGCTTTTCCTTTTTTCTACTTTTGTTTCAATATTAGCGAAATTTATTTATATATTTTTATATGGATTTTTTGTTCGTTTGAATATATTCAAAGTTTATTTAGTTTAAAGAGTTTTTGGAGATTTTTCGTGAAAAGTCACGGTTTTAAACATAAACAGGAAATGAGGAACATCGAAACCAGAAGAGGATTGGATTCGATATACTTTAATATTGCGAAGAACTTCTTTCTTGTTTTCTTTAACTGGTGAAGTTTATCTTTAATTTAACTTTTTTTTTAGGATTTCCAGTTTCTCTTTTGTTTAAATAAGGTTGCTATGTTACGTTTCGGAAAAAGGAATAAATGCTCGGAACTCTAGTTAAACAAAAAAAAAGCGGAGATTATAAAAGAAAGGTTAAATTAAAGGACACCTGCCCCTAGATACTAACTGTTTTAAAGAATTAAACAAAGTAATAGATTGCTCTCGGTGGAACAAAGAAAAACATTTGGTAATAATTTCACAGAAAAGGTGTTCTTTTTTTTTATCGTGTATTAATTGTTTTAGTAACCTTGGCTTGAATAAATCGATTATACATCACCCAATTGAAAGCAACAACTTTCAAAGTTATCCTTCCCCTATTAAAAAATTCAAATTTGGTCAAAAATCTCTTACCTTGATCATCGTCTTCAACAAGTTGTACCTTTGGAAAACATTATGCACGGATTTACTGTCATTATATTTAGCCATCAATGTCACTAGCGCCTTCTTAGCCGTATCATAAGATTCATCCAGCCTTAATCTAACTGCACGCAGCCTCTCGTTGGTCTCGATGACCTCCTCTTTAGTCTGACCACTAGCCAATCCTTCGTCTTTAACATCCTGCACGATTCTCCTAACGCTCTGAGTGAATTTGCCTACCAAATTACTAGAACCTGTAAAGAAAATTGATTCAGAATGTACAATTTTGTCGGAATTAACTCGGAAAAAACATCGGAAACCTTACCATGTTTAAATTTCTTAACTATTTCGGACCGTTTTAGGGACATTTTTGAGTGCAAGGTATAAGTAAGTCTCGGCAGTGTAATCGTTTTGATAAAAGTATCTTTTGCGTTTCTCAAACTTTGTTATTTATATGTAGGAAGTTGTGCCATCTGAATTAATCGGGCTATTGCGAGAGATCTACTATGAGCTATGCATAAAGATCGATATTATGGAGATATGGCCTGAATGCTAACTTAGGAACTGCGTTGCACTGTTTGTTGCACGATATGGGCAGCGTAATAGGCGTATGTGATTAACATTTTTGCATAATGTAGGCGTAGTTATGTGTGATATAATTAGAAGATAGTCGAGATGTACATTCTAAGTAATTTTCTTTTTTAAACTAACAAAGGACGATCCCGAACAAGGAAATTCGAAAAATTATGAAACTTCCGAGCATTCTTTTTTCTTCGGCAAAACACCTTGAGTGAGTGAAATGAATTTTTGAAAGTTCTCCCTATGTGCATAACTCCCTAAAGGCAATATACATGAAGAGGTTGCATCATTAATATAATTTTCTTCGGTATCGTTAATCTTTGCAAATGTTTGTTGGATGGATATTGATTTTTAATGTAGTAGGACAGTGGCCGGTCCAGGAGTTCAAGAACAAAATGCTGTGAGCTCCCACATTTGGCAAATACACATTACTGAAATGTGGATGCTGTTAAATTAACATTCCTCGATTGAAACAAAGTGATACACGCGGATCGAAATTGCCACTTTGCTCTTTGAAGACAACGGTCAAAGTCACGATTTCAAAGCATAATCTGAATACAAAAAACTGATTGCACTGAAGTTGACGTCAAGCAATTATGAGGTTCGCTCTTTTTACTTTTTCCCTTTGCATTTTCTTTGAAGCCTCGTGTTTATCATCGTTGTTGTTGTTGAAAGGTCTACAAACAAGGTATATTATACTATAACCTATTATAATCAAGATTAAAAGTCTCTTAGCCAATTGAGTTGGTTTCTTCGCAAAGGTTCGTTGAACAGGATGTACAGGTTTACGTTCGAGAATACTTGGGCAAGAAGATTCTGGTCTAAAGTGCTTTAATTTGCGATTTATCGAATTTGTACACCGTATACAATTATTAATACACAAAATTAGAAAAATATTAAGCATCCACTCTTTTCTAAGGGATTAAAGCCATAAATTATTATGTAAAGTAGAAATATTGCCACAACCACAATAAAGTCCCTTTTATTATCATTCCAAGAATTTCTCGGAAGTACCGATCTTTTGAAACGGGTCGTTTGGGGATTATTAACGAACAATACATTTAGGAAATATACCGCAGTATCATTCTTGTTTATTTATCACGGGCGTAAAGATATAAATTTGCTTCATTTTACTGCTGAACGTGTGTTGGTGTGCATCTGTCGTTTTTGCGCGAAAGCTTTAAGAAAATTTACTTCAAAATGGCACGCGGCAAGCCTACCAGTGTAGAAAAACGTTCACGCATTATTACGCTGTTTGAAGAAGGATATTCTGGGCGACAAATTGCTGAAAAAATAAATACGAGGAGTTCAACAGTAAATGACATCATAAAGCGATATCGGACAACTGGAACTATAGAAAATCGTGTTCGTCTTGGAGCATCTAGGAAAACAACAAAAGCTGAAGATTTGAGAATTGTATTATTAAGCAAACGCAATAGAAAATTAACAGCGCCACAAATAGCAGCAGAAGTCAATCGCGGCCGTGAAGAACAAGTTTCGGCGAGTACGGTACAACGTCGACTTCAACAAGCGGACCTTCATGGACGCATTGCCATTCGAAAACCCTTATTACGTCGGGCCAACAGAGCAAAACTTCTACAGTAGGCCCGTTCTCATCTATATTGGTCGTTAGATGATTGGAAACACGTGCTTTGGAGTGACGAGTCAAAGTTTGAGGTTTTTGGGCAAAATCGACGAGTTTATATCCGAAGATCTAAGACCGAAAAGTGATCCCGAACTGCATTGTGCCAACAGTGAAGCAAGGGCGTAGTTCCGTGTTAGTGTGGGGATGTTTCTCCTTTGCTGGGGCGGGAGATTTATGCAGAGTGCAGGGTGTAATGAGGAAGGAAAATTATTTTGCAATACTCCAGAATCATGCAGTGCCATCAGGATTGCGTATAATAGGCCGTAACTTTACATTCATGCATGACAACGACCCAAAACACACTGCGTTAGTGTGTAAGAACTATCTAAAGGAGCAAGAAGAACAGCACACCCTGAAAGTAATGACAAAGCCCCCACAAAGCCCAGATTTGAACCCTATAGAATTGTTGTGGGATGAACTGGACAGGAGGATCAGAAAAATATGCCCAACTTCACAAGAACATTTACGGAATATTCTGCAACATGAATGGATTAATATTCCACAATCCGTTTTAACAAAACTTATCGCAAGAATGCCTAGAATAGTTCGAGCGGTGATTAACAGCAAAGGAGGTTTTTTTCGATGAAAAAAAAAACATAATGTTCAGTATGTTATATTAGGCCAGAATAACTTTTTATTTATTCATTTTTGTCTTTTTTTCCTGTACATACAATAAAATTGCATTTTGTTTTTAGTTTCGTTTGTTTCTGTAATCTTTTCATGTTTTTTAATAACCGACCGAACTTCTCTGAACGGCAGTGTACATCCTTTCCGAAACAATAGTAAATTAACATATGGGAGTAACCCCTATTATTCACAACATCACATTATAAAATGTAGTTCAATGTCACCATCAGCTTTAGGGAAATGACATGACGTAAGACGTTGTTTCCAACCCGGAATCCTATGTCAGAGGAAGATCAAGCAGATGACTTGTCCGTTATGAGAATAACCCGCACCCACGGATGAGCTGTACGTACAATGATTAAAATGTCATTTTTTTAAATGATCCACCGCATAATCGTAAAACGTAATGTAGAAACAATTTTTAGTGACTCAAAATTATTCATTGAACAAAGAAAAAACTAATTTTATTCATCGGAAAAGATAAGAGATTGTTTCTCCAACGCATTCTATTTCAAAACATACATCGCAGTTATCCGTGACAACCCAGGCAAATTTCAATCATTTAACACGCGCGTGAAACAAGAGCTCGCAACCTCGATATTACATTCTATAGAAATGCCCTAGTTATCTTGTTCGATACACCAATAGGAAGTCACGATTTATTAATAGAGACAATTTATCAAAATATTCATTTGTGAATGGGGAGTTTGTCAAATTACTTAATACAGAACGTTACCCTGCGGCACCTCTTTAATTATAAAACGCCTAGAATTAATTAAAGCGGCGATGATCTAAAGCAAAGAATTAATTTCTTCGAGTTTTGAATTCGTAAAGGCTACGTATATTCGCTTGGGAAAGTAATGAAATCGTTCATAATACAAGCGCGTTCATTAAGCAAATAAAATGCTGTTAAAGTTTCCGGGTCAATGTTAATTTCATACAGAGTTATGTGGGACGCGGCTGTACGTACAATGCTTTTAGATTCCTTCGAACGTGTTTTGTTTATATTGTGATTCTGAAGGCGATTCGGATCGTTTTATATAAAAAATCTGCACCCCATGGCCTTGTGAATCATATGTGATGCATTGATGAGAATATCTAAATCTAGAAATTTTAATCAATTAAAATTGCTCAAATTAACATCATATCGACCTCTATAGAATAGAATACAAGTAAATATTCAACAATTCTGTGAGGGTAATAGGCTTCGGCTAGGTGGAATTTACCAAGTAAAATGAATTAATTAAATAATGAATGCAAAACTATCAGGACCACCACCTCTAGACGCGTTTCGCCTATTACGGCTCATCGGCACAGCTTTGCGAGTTGGTAGCCGATCGTAGGAAAGACACTATATGAACATTTAGATATGTACGTTTACACTGGAACATATAAATAATATCAAACTTAAGAATAAACTCACATACAAAAGATATAAAAGAACTTATTGCGATAACGATTTGCTTGAATTTAAGAGTTTGTGGAAAGTTATAAAAAAATGCTATTTTCTTATCTAAAAAATTATTGGCACAAAGCAGAATGCCAAATTAAATTCTTCTAGGTCCTTCATACGGGGGCATACGGGCAGTAGGTGGTCTACACAGTACAATTCGGTACGCCCCTGGCGAAATGTTCACTATCTTCTCAGTTGAAGTTTTCCAAAGCTTCTTCCGCTCCGTGTATAGCTCTTCACAAATTACAACTATATATCCCAATTCTTCTTTGATTTGCATTAAGTACATTATTGAGTCAGCTGCTCTACATGCTTTGAAAAAACGCTAACTTTCACAATTTCATGCTGAAGAACTGCTCCTATGTCTTACATGTGCCGTTAAGTGTTTTATCTTTATCCACCGGTACTTTTCCCGATACATGGAGCTGTTTGGTGGATGATTACGCTTTCTATCGCTAATATCGATAAAATTGCTGTTCATCGCGTTGTTTTCCCCAACCGTTAAAGCGCACTGGAGTAGAGAATCGCACTTTTATCCGGCTCCGGGAAGAGGAGGATGATATCGAAAAATCGCTTGAGTCTACCGCAAGCTTCGAAGATGACGCTTACCGTACGAACGCTTTTCCCGTCTTTTCCGACGTGTATCTATCTCGATTTTAGTTTATCTTCGAATGCAAGAATTTAATAAACAGCTCAACATTCAATATTTTTTCCATTTTCGCAGAAGCACTAAACATTGATTGACACAAACCACTGTTAAACAACAGTTGAGCGTCCAACATGACTGAAGTTTTCAAAAGTATCTTTCAACGCATGCGTAATTTTATTATCAGAACATTTTCAAGGAGTGACGCCTTCTTCATGTGGCAGCTTGAAACTTTTCCAATTACCCTCGTAATAGTGGTAGGTGAAGGTCCAGATTTCTATTTTCTCTGCTTATACATCTGTTTTTCTATTATTCTATACGTATTTATTTTTTGATATAAATAACGTACACTTTATTAGGATTGGGCTTAGATCCACTTTAGCTTGAGTTTGAGTAAAACATTTGCTCAAATTTGTTAGCATGTAGATAATACATTTTTCGAACTGCAGAATATCGAAGGTTTGAGAGATTCTAGACAACAATTTTTAGATTATTTTGGACCCTAACTAACATAGCAACATAGATATAATCTGAAAATCAAGCTTCAAATTTTGAAAAATTTTCAAAAATTGATGAGATTCTTTCAAAGTCATATTATGTGTAAGATTTTCCTTCAAATTCAAACAAAATAACAAGCAAAACTGATAAATGACATGCATTATAGTAAGTGAAAGTTTGTACAACCAATTACCTTCATAAAGTGTATAAATTAATGTTAATGCTGCATCTTCTAAACCTATTAATTTTAATGCTAAACAGCGGTTTAAATTTTACTACTGTTCACCACAAGGATTTTTGCGGCGCTATAAATATTATTTCAGAGAACAAGTTTGAGTTGCAAAACATGTTTGCAAAGCACGAAAATAATGCAATTTGTTGCAACCTAGCTTTTTGTTGCACATTAAATGTCGTTATTTCATAGAAATGATTCTTGAAGCTGGATTCATTCGCTTTGGCACAATTTGTCATAAGTATTAACGAGGTAAAAAGAAACTTTGGAAACAACCAAGGAAATTGAGAAATTGCACAAAATGTTTAACTGGTCCAAACTTTATTCTGCAGCAAAACAATGATTACAATCATGCTGGTATAATCGTATATTAGGAATCATACAGTGACCTTCCTAGAACCCAGGCCTTAATATTTAAATTTTCGCTACGAAGGCAGTGTTTCCCTTTTCCCTTTAAAAGTTCCGTCTTTTTCTACCGCTTCAACGATTCGAATTCAAGTTGTCTTTCCAAATCTAAATAATGCCTACCGTACATCAAACTCGATACAGAACCATCCCATCGTTTACCGCATTATCTCTGGCTATCACGGCCTAACTAGCTGGGTTGAGGTATCCGGTTACGCCTGCAGAATTATTCATCAAATTCGGATCCTCTTGTTTGCCATAATCAATTATCGGAATTAGGGGATGACACGTCGAAACGTGCCCTGGATTTAGTTTTCTAGATATACACGCATGTATTTTGCGCGATGCTGCCGTATCGTTTTCAGAAGGAAGGTAATTTAATAAAAGAAAAATGTATTTGACAAGTTTTTGGGTTTATTCCTGTCTAAATGGAAAAAGAATGATAAATTGTTGTTTCGTATTGTATTACCTTCAGTATCATTTATAGCTGGTCACATCTGTAGTTGCTGTTCTAAGTAGGTCTTTCTATACAGAGTGTTTCACCGGGTACTGCATCGATCAATATATGAAACAATATACATTGCAAAATTCTGAAAGCTTGGCAGTATATGCTATTGAACTAAAATATTTTTAATAATCTGACACTTCCGGTTATACCGGAACATTAAATTTACAATTGGCGATATTTTTCTCCGCATATTTTCTTCGCTTCTTCGAATCCATTGTTTTTGTCCATAAAATTGTTGCTTGTCATTAAAATCTGCCTCACATTTTACTTACCTTCCTCTCAGATGGATTGTTTTCGTTTCTTCCGTTTCGTTTCTTCCGTTCGGTTGTATGATTTTGCCATCACTCTTGGGTATAATTACTTTATTGCGAGCTTTGGCTGATACAAGAAGCGGGTCGCGTTAATTTAGAATAATATCAAGAGAAAGATTTGACCAGTTAAAAAAAGGAAGGCGAAGAAGCTACAAGCGTCTAGATGAATCCGTTACACATACAGATAAATGTTTCCTAATTTTATTGAATGAACTTAAAAGACTTAAAAATTCTATCGAAATGTTCACAATCTTTGTGAACAGCGTGATTCCCATAAGGGCTATTGCTTAGTGCATAACAGTGAAATCGTTGTTAGAGCTTGTGGCAGCCGTTATTGACAATCTTGGGCAACAATGGAAATTAACTTTAGGAACGTCCTGAGTGTCAAGAGTCAACAGCCAAGTTTGAAAGGTTGATTTGCCAAAATCGTACCGTACAATCGAGGGAAATCGCAGAAAACTACTTCCAAACCACGAGGAACCACACGTAATAAAGCAAGCAGAAGACCACACTCGTTTGCGGTTGATTTTGAAAAGGTTCTCGTCGATCGCAGAGAAGGTCCTTGATCTGTTAAAACCTTCAAGATAGAAGTTAGCTCGGAATCCGACGACGGAGTCAAGGAAAAATGAAAGGCATTATGAGTTATGAGCTAAAAACCCATTGCACGATGTGAAGTGTACCTGCAAGTAGTATAAGTTGATGCAAAAAGAATCCGTGGCATGCGGAATAAGTTAGTAAAAGTCATCTTCGAAAATTGTGAAATTATGCATGTACAGAATTTGAGTGAATACGAGCTGATTTTTGTCATATGGGCCAGACAGTGTGAGATCTTTCCCACGGAGACATGATTATACATATGTAACGTGGACGACTGTTAAGAAAGGGATAAATACGAAACGAATACGTAGGAAAGAGGCATTTCTGGCTGGCGCCTGCGTTAGCTACAATAAGCATTTTTCTAGATACATAAATCATGTTGTAAAACCGAATAAAATCATTGTTCTTAAACCAGTTGAAAACAGAAGACGAACAACTTCTTCGGGCAAACGCTAACGAGAGGGGCATGACATTAGCATACAGCGACTGTTGCTCCACTACCACGCTATTCGCCGTATTTGACGGTATCCCTACGTATATTTGATGGTGGGAAGCGCAATAATAATGACGACAATGATGATGGAGGCGCAGGGTCGCCTTTGTCGGCGTGAAATTGGTTAGATTTACTTCGAAACGGGCACGTGCCGTATCGCGAACGGTTCTTGCATTACGGTATCGCTCCCGCTTGGTTACATTCGGTGTATACATGCGAATTTCGAACTATTCGGAATATAATCGAGACAAGATCGTTAATGATAGCCGGTCGAATATAATTGATGTAACGTTAGTAACTGTTTTCGTAATTTTTTTTTTGTCCTCGCAATTGAGACAGGTTAGTAGATCCGCTTATGGGAGATAATCTTGGTGAAGGTTTTCTAGTTTCACTCTAAATTTTCTGCTTTTATAAATGCAAATAGTTTTTATTCTTATAAATAAACATTAGGGTGTTTTTTTTTTTATTATTTGGAAATACCCAGAAATCTTATAATAATAATGATTTAATATTTAGTAGTATACAGGAAGATTTTTCAAAACGGTTTCTTTCCTATTATCAAGGGTTAGCCATTTTATTGTTATAGTTCCGCTTGTTTAAATTGAATTGCTCTCAGTAGTTAATTTACGCGTGCTATTTGTACCAACAGTACATTAGTACAGTCAAGTTCGGATATAACAAACTTGTATTTATTACGAACGTCCGGTTATAACGAATGAAAAATAATATTAGGTAGCATCTCTGTGTAATTGTATGAAATTACAGTTTGCTTATAGCGAACATGCATGTAACGAACGTCCCGATAAAACGAGATGTATCGCATGATTATTTAATTCCCCCACTTTACCCCTGGGTAACGCGAATGAACCTATACGTAATCATAAAATGTTGTCACCTTCATCGATCTTTCGATAGATCCATCGATATTCTCGCGAATTTACTGATCTATCGAAGTAACATCGAATTATATCGAATCATAAGTTTAAAATTTCAGTGAGATGAAGATAAAGGTGCGATATTTCCAATATTATGTAATTTTGTTGAAAATTTTACACCATATTCTTTGTAAAAATTGCGTTTCTTTAACCTACAATTTGGAAAAAATAAAAGAGAGAAATCGTCTGGAAGCGGCAACAATCTCTGGTTTGTTGTATACAAAGCAATGCAGGTGTATGCCATAATTTTCCAGTTGAAAAAATCTCATCTCAAAAATGATCGATGCTAATCCAAAAGTTCTTATGAAGATTGCGATTAAAATACAGAAACACAAAAAAAATGTCTTTAATGAATACAAGCAAATAAAGATTTTCTTATGTTAATAAAGCATAATGCTCTTTACTTGTCATAAAAAAAAATATATAAATCGTGTCATATAAACATAACAAAGGTAGATGTAAATAAATAGATTGGAAGGAATTGGATTGGAATAAAGGAAGAAAGACGAAGAGACAAACAAAGCACATAAATAAGACATAGTTGTGTGCGAGTCTAACGAAGCATTTACCGAATTCGTTACAACCTAAGGTGGCAAGAGTGCATAAAATTGTATCATAATTTGTTTATGCCATACTATATGTGTAGGTATATCGTTTATTGAAAGAAAAAAATTATAGCAGAGCTCCAGGATAGAGTGAGAAATTCTCAAATGTGTACAATAATGACAATATAAATTATCAAAATCAACTGTTTCAACAACATGAGCTAAAAAAAAAAAAATACGGTATTGAAACAAAACTAGACTTGAACTAACCTCCGATAAGATGAGATTCTTTAAAAAAGAATCTAAACAATCTCATTTATGGCCCAACTTTGCAATTAAAGCAAATAAATATGGGAACATGGTGAAATGTAGCCCTGGAATGTTAAGCGTCGACATTATTTGTTTTAAATTCTAACGTTGGATAGATTGGTTTAAACGCAAATACACTATTACTTCGAGCAAAATACATGGCACAGTTACAAATCAACGGCTTTTTAACGTTTGACCTAGTCCAAAACGAAAATATAATAACTGTGATTCTTCAAATGGCGATGAGAGATTTGTTCTTTGAAGTAAGTCCATCTAGAAACATCTGATGAGATAACCAAAACAAACGATTTTTTTATAAGTAAAAATATGTTTTTATTATAAAACATATTGTAGAACAAAAGGCACAATTTTCCGATGCCGCGGAAAAACACCACTCTGTCCGCAGCGTATGATACCCGTTCCAACTTCACATTCATTGGCTTGTGGTAGGTAGATAACAACGCGTTACGCTGCAGCAATTTCGATTTTAGATTTACGAAATATCGACGAACACCAACGTACTGCAATGGACAGCGCGTACACGTATGTATACGTATATACAGATACGTTAGTTTCCTGAAAACAGAGACCAGACCGTTTTGTTGGCCATCATCATCATTATCATCAGACCGCGTGATATCAGTCTCGGTTCGCGTGGGTTGGCAATATTTCAACAGATAGACGCTGCTCATTAATCCCGAACACGTTACATGTTTCCATTGACTTCCCCATAACTCAAACAATTGGAGAGATTAGCTACTTATATAACAGCCAATTTTACAATAATTATAATGGAAACTGGGGCATTTTGGCACGTCGAAATTTGAAATCATGGTGTTTTATAACCGAAGAAGGAAATCATTCATTTGGGTCATTTGACTAAATACGAGGTGGTTGGATTAAGAACTCGCAAGGAAACTTGCCAATTGCTTAACGAAAACACCTAAACACTGTTCTTCCTCTATCATTAAATGAAAATCTACAGTTAGTCAGATAGTTCAAGAACAGGTGGAAAGTGTGAAAGATTTAGCTCGATAAGGGAGATCATAATTGAAAAAAATTTTACTACAAAATCATAACATTTGTCAACAATTTGTAGCAAAATATTAGATCATATCAGATGAGGAAATACAAGAAGAACAATCACAAGAACCGTTAAACGAAAGTATCCGGAAAGATAAGAAAGTATGTATTAACCAACAAATTTTGAAGAACCAAGAAGAAACGGAAAATCACCAGTTCTTCAGCAGACTTAAGCCTAATGGTGGTTAGCTATCGTCGACTCACGCTGAAGGATACAATTAAAAACAAAATCAAAACTTTCAATAACATTTCAACATTCGACGAGTTCCATTAGTTACATTTTGTTTCAACGTTTGATTGATTTTAAGGAAAATATATTAAAACCCACACTGTTTATTGGGTATTACTTCCATAAAACCTCGTACATAAACTCAATAAAATTCCGCATTACAAACAAACCGTTTCAAGCTCTCATTTTTCCGCTTTTTTTCAACCGTTAAACGGTGTACAACGTGTTTAATCTCGACCTACAACTCTAACCTCCGTCCCGCTAGTACAGCCCCAAGTACTAACTCGGTACTAATGAAAGCGACGCTTGCCTATAAAATCTGCATGCACCACTATCAAAACGAATTGCCTGTGGGGTTGCAGTCGTAGAACTTTTTCGAAATCCGTTAGGGGCGCATGGTGTACGTGTTATCGCATAAATGGGGCATATCTACAAATAAATATCTCCGCGATTTCGCAACAAATTTAAAGTGCGACGGGCTATAAATCAGTTTCCCTCTGGTCTTGGGGAAAAAAGTAAAGATGGTGGTTAGAATGTATGTATTTGGTTTTATTTTATTTACGGAAGTATACAAAATCAATGAAATGAAGGTGAGCTACTGTTTTATTTGAAATATTTGAAAGAATCCCGAACCAAAAAATTCAGATTTAAACGATACTCGGTAAATACTTAAGTTAAGCCAAGTTATACATGCTGGCATTGCTTTGACTGTTAGTTCTTAACTTAAAGAGGTGTAAGCACTCCGCAAGTTAGGCATCCATTTTAGATTTCTAAATTTAACTTCTAAACTATAAAAGAGATAAAAAAGAAAATTTAATAGCCAACTCGAGCACACTCACAGCAACATTTCATAGTAGATAGGTAATTATATACAGGATTTTCCACGCAATCCGTTCATTAAAAGTTTTCGCGAAGAGTTGGCATCTTAGCCTAGTTTTAAAAATTTTTAGCACACAATAAGCGAACCCGCTCTATTATAACAAATTATTTTCGGACTCGTTATACCGGAAATCGTAACTAACTTTGATATTTTTAATGGAGTGGCATGAATGAAGTAGTAGGTTGACTTCAACAAATATACAAGATGATTTTAGCGGTACGTCGTCGGCTCATTCTGTATATTAAAAATATTTCCCAAGAAATATTCGAAGTGCCTCGCAGATTTGCTTGAATGCATTGTTTTATGTGCGCATTTAAAACAATCCAATTCCAGAGATTGTCTCCGCGTGCAAATAAGGTCGAGCGCAATTATAACTCATGCAATCAATAGAATAATGAAGTGCACTTACTGGCATTGGTAAATTCTTTTGTTGTAGAAGTACTTGCAACGGTAAAGGCGACTAATATGACATTTTACTTTCTAGAAAGGTCAAACCGTTCGAAAACATCAATTTTTAATAGCTTTTAAGGAGAATAAATTTTATTTTCTGCAGCTTTACGTTATAAAATTCTGTTACAAGTACTTTGTTTCTTTTACGAAGCGTAAATTGATGAATTACCAGGTTCATCGTTATCTCTAAAATTTATTTCGGTGGGCATTTTTTGAGCTTCTATAAATCCTATTTGGGGGAGTTTTTGCTCACTGGTGCTTTATTATTGTCAATTTCACCTTAGCTTTAGTAGATCCTACGACTACCTAATCCATCTGAGTTATCCAAACTTGTTCTTTAAAAACTGTGAATTTTGGCATATTCACAAAGCACCAATACTACCGGGAAAATATTATAGAATCAACTATCTCGTGTAATCAGATCTACTGGCAGATTTAAATAATCCATTTAAAGCTAATTATTGGTGAAGAAGAATTACAATTTAGAACCTACAGCAAACTCCACACCTTTAGTATTAATATCCGTATACTTTGCTTCTGTTTAATTAACTAATCGCCTCCTTGGTTTTCATTTCATGCTTTATGATTATTAATTCTATTATTCTTTGAGTACTTGAACAAATGCTGATATTATCACAGATTCACAGGGAAAAGCAAAATATCAACTGTCCCAACTTTTGCAACAAATTATTCAGTGTAATGTATATTTTACGCTGCTCCAATCCAAAGGTGTTTGGCGATATTTGATACATTCCCCGAGGATCTTCATCCAAACCAGTAGATCATGATATAGATCCCAATAAGAGAACTTACAATGTTGTAGAAATTGATCTAGTCTTCATTAAATAGTTATTATACCATTCCTTCAATATTTATCTTGAATCGCTTGTGAGGCAACATCTAGGGTGCATTTCTCTAGATATACACTAGAGAAATGACAAAAACAAGTTAATAAAGCAGATTACATTTGGGGAACTTAACAGAGACAAATAACGCACGATCGCGCCTATTATTCCATAGATGAATTTTCTAAGAATAAATATTGTTATCTTATTTGTTAAAAAGCAGCAAGACATTTGGACTCTCGATTATATTTGCCTGTGGTAAAATAATTGCTAATCGATTATTCATTCATACAATACCTTAAATTTGTTATTCAATCAGCACGTATATATTTGGTTTTTCCAAAAAGAAAATTACATATTTACTACAGAAATAAATGTTAACATCCTAACGAGATTATTAATCATGATTTGTATTTGAAAGCTGATTATATTATACATATATATGTATATAAAATTAAATTAAGAACAAATAATCGGTTAGATCCAATGTTATAGTAATATACAAGGTGTTTAATTTGAAATAAGAGCTTTATTGTAACGATTAAGTATAATATTAAAAAAAAATCAGATTTGTACTTTTCGTAATCAACTTCTAATTTTGCTGTCATTAAAATTATAAAATGTCACTAAAGTTGGTGCCATTTCAAGAAAGAAAGTTGTTATAATTGGCGCAGAATTTTGCAATAGTCTTGGATAAGCATCTTCAATTCAGGACCTTCAGGAAAAGTTAGTAAAAGATTTCACTAAGACTGCTTTTTCCGTGTTGTGGTACTAATTTAGGATCTTCTTTCTTTAGTTGAGGTGTTAGGAATTGTTTGATCAGCAGTGGTCGGTATAATTGTGTCAGTAACTGTTTCATTTCAGCCAAATAAAAAGCCTTTCAGCTAATGTAGTTTTCATGATTTTTTGCACATTTGCTAAACATTCTTAAATTTAAAATAATACTTTGTCTGGTAACGAACTGAATTTATATTCATTTATCCTACATATTCAGGTTCATCTTCACGTCCTTTTAGTTTAGGCGACAAAGTTGATATTCAGCTTTTCCTTATTCGGATAGGTGCTACGTGACCTAACAGTATACTTACTTTTTCTTACATATAAATAATTGCTAGATATCGTAAGCTTCTCGTTCTGAAACACCCATCTGGTGAAAATAATTTGCATTAAAAATTGTAACGCGACCTTGTCTCTGGAACATTCTTCCTAATTTAAAACGTCACTCTTAATCCACGGTTCAAGAGGTTTATTTTGGTCAACAGTCTAGGGTCAGCATTAAGTGATATTCCAGAGTAATCATCTACTATTTCAAGCGGTTTAATACGCATAATTTTTAGACATTACCGCATTAATTCATATGCCGACTAACATTCCTAAATCTGTTTTCCAGTTAATTAACGATTAATGGATTTATGTCCTCATTTCTTTTTTAAATTGGCGCCGTTAAAGCCGGAGGAATTCTCGGTAAAGCGAAATAAACCGAAAAGAATTAGCCGCCTCTAATTAACTGAAAGACGGATAATCGCGAAATGATGTAGAAGCGACTTTTACGACGGTGACGTCATTCGGCTGGAGCAAGTGCCGATCGTAAATACGAATACAGGAGCTGCCACTTTAAATGGACAAGGTGTTATTTTCAATGCGCCTTAGCAATCCCTAATTTGAATATTTTACTATTAAGATCCTTATTTTGTTTGAAAACAAGCTATCGTGTTGCTCACACCATTGTTATATAGAGTCGAGTTATTTCTATATTTTGTTTCGAATTTACGTCGGATTTAAATTGAATCGAGCTGGTTCGTTACGACAAAGAGAGGCAATTTGCTGGATTTAAGAATCACTTGATTAATTTTTTTGATAATAGGTGAAGATTTATTCTCTCTTTTTCATCCATTTAAGAATTAACTCACGAATATTATTAATTAATTAATAATTGTTGATATCGCGCAAACGAGTCCGAGTTGGACTGTACCACAGACAATTCCATATGCATCATCATGAATACCTACTTGAAGTGGCAGGCACTGTCTTTCAGACAGCATATCTTATCGAGTCGTGAATATATATACGTACATATGTGTATACGCTTAGGTAAAACCAGAAACGGGAAAAACAGGATTCTTAGATCTTTCTAGATGCAATATGCAGATTGCATGGCTATAAAAATGTCGAAGATGATGATGATATCGAATAGCAAAGCTATTATTAGCTTAAAAGAGAAGTATGGAGGTCTGCTGGACACCTAAAAGGAATATAGTCGCATATCCGAAACTGTTTTGGTCATGCAATCCTTTGAAGGATATTCTTTTTTTTTTGCGGAACACGGAAGTTTTTGCCAGCTACTATAAAAGTAAAAAGTATGCAAAAGGAGGCGAAAGTCTGATAAAAACAATTTTTTTGATAGAAATTGACCAACAGAAGGTGTTTATAATTTGTTAAATATTCTTCACGTGGAAAATGTCCTCAACATAAAATGTTTGTTGATTTATCTCTTGCAATGGTTAAGCAAAGCCAAGAGAGATAGTGTGTCGTAATCAGTTGCTACCAGCAGCACTCAGCAAAGCTGTAATGCAGTTACTTTCAAGTCGAAAGCCTGATCGGATCTCAGGAAGCATGCTGTAACTCTCCAAGTATACTCTCAGCTTCCAATCCATAATTTTCTCAAATATTTTAGAGAACAAGATCAAGATACTAAAGGAGCCAAAATCCTTAATATCCCGAAGATATTGGTAGTAGGCCATAAGGCAGCCATTTTCCATTTTGAGAGAAAAATACTTTTATTAGTTAAGCAAGAATTAACGATGTGCAATAAGAATGGTCAAATAACACAATTTCATAACACCAAGCCTCAGCAAATCATGACTTTAAATATTATTAACGAATTAATTCTTGCGTATCAATCGGACTAAAGTAAAATTCTTCATTTATAATCACATTCCATTGAAGGAATTTTTTGTGGAAATGATTTCTTGCACAAATTGAAGCGTTATGCATTCTCTTGTAAGTTACTATCGCAGCCGTCGCATTCTGGGACCGACTAGAATCGTTTCAAAAGGTTACAACAGCCGTAAAATCATCACCTTTAAAACTTTTTAAAAATATTTTTTTATAATATTGCATCACACTATCATAAAATAAATAAATCCTCATATTATTGGTTAGTCATCAACAGATATCGCAACGAAAAATTTAATTCTGTTCTAATAATAGCGGCACAAGTAGCGTAATGTCTAGTTCGCCAAGTTATCGGTCTCGGATCGAGCCCCGAACTCGCAACTATCTCGGACTAAGGTCTTCCGTAGTTTATCTTACATCTCCAAATTTCCCGAATGTTTGGATGGGTGACTACAAACCTACGAGCGGAATATTTTTATGGCTGGCTGATATAAATGGTCGACGGTTACAGCATTCAGTTCAAGCATTATGACATTGAAAAAATAATAAAAGAAGGTCTTATAAACGTCACACTGGGAGTTTGTAACATTTTTTGTTTGGACGATTAACATTTTGTACAACTGAAAACTCATTCTCCGGTGATTATTTGCATGGCAGCTTCTTCTTTGCAATAGTACAATGAGTTCCGGTAACCTCACTATTAGCTTTTATTTTTTTGATCATTTTCTCCCAAACGCCTACGCACGTCAATAAACATTCTAACACTAGGAACATGTCTTAATGGATATCTCTTTCGATCTTCGGAAGAATTTGATCGAGCTTCGCCAAAACACATAATCATATCCCAGAATTCTTGGAAAATGTGGAGACCCGTTTTAAAACTAATTTTAAAACACGATAAAAAACGCACACATAACATTGCAGAGAGTCAATGCTCGGGATATTTTCATGCGTCTGCGTCCGTCCCTTTTGTGGTTTTGTAACTTTTTATGGTATCGCGAAAATCAAATTCTTCGTACTGCACGTAAAAATCCGATTCATTTACTATTGAAACACAACACTTATCGCCTTTTCAGATTCTACATTTTTGATACGATTTCGGTTAGTTGCCTCCATAGCCCGCCCCTTCCATAATATCAAAGACAGTAATCAACGTTTGTTAAGTTACTATCAATTCCGGATGCTATTAACAGAAATTATCGACGCATTGTATAACGTCTATTTCCAGCTTCTCAGCGTCGTAAATTAGTTTTCAGAACGCAGCTTCCAATTTTAACTTACAACGGAATGTTTCAAGTTCGTGCCTAAACGTTTTAGGTAATGGCATGCGAAATTTGACCGTTATTTCGGCGAAATGTATTCGTGTTTGCTGCTTTTAATCAATTTTGTGGGCGTAATCGTATTACTTAAATAATAAATATAAAAAAAATTCTTTGGGGGGCAGTACGCTTGAAAATGACATTTTAATTTAATGGAAATTAATAGCTGGAATCAGAGTGTATATTGATATTTCTCGATGACGTCTTATGTCTAGGCCTATCGGATATTCATCTCACAAAATCGACCGAATGCTGTACAAGGTTGAGCTACAGTTTATAAATATGTATTGGAGTTATTAGCATCTATGACTCTGATGCTGATGTAAATAAAATATTTTATACGCCGAATTAGAAAGAGTTCCTGTTATATTTTGACCAGGAATTAGGTTCCGTTGTTTTTTTGTTTTGATTGGAAAAAGTTAATTTTTGTGCTAATGAATTCTTTCAAAAAAGTATTTTGTAGCCGGTTTTTACGTTGGAGTATGTACTCTAGCTTTTCCAAATATCCGTTCACATCTAGCTATAGCAAATAGTGATCTAAAGAGATTTTCATCAAAAGCGACGCTTTCTTATTATTTTAAATTCGGTGTAAAGTACATTTAATACCAAAAATTACGGAATACAATATCACTCAAATGTTCTCTTTGGAAACGCTGACAGGAATGAATCCGTTGAATCCCATTATCTAAGATACTTTCAGGCATCGAGTTGAATGTCAGAAACGACATGTTCAATAGGATGGATCTAAACCCATTGTAAAAAAAACTTTTTCTTCCTTTTGATTGCGATAGTGCGGAAAATGGGCCTTTTTTTTATCCAAAATTGGGATTTGATCAAAAAATGTCCTCAGCTGCCACCGGTGGCTCAAATGTGTTACCTAATTTCACTTTTTTTTTTGATTTCTTGTGCACTGCAGAAATAGAACACCAATAACCGATAAGTGCTAAAACTTAAGCTACTTACAAGAAACACAAATTATTAAGGTCTAATATCTACTTTGTTTAAACAACAAAATCTTGTTTGCTTTGAAACATCGATATGTTCTGTGACTGTTTTCGGGCACGAATGAAACGGGATGACAAATTTCCTTAGCCTGCTGCTGTGCGAACTTTTCTTACTTCGTACCATTAAGATTCTTCTGAGGTCTACCTTTTCGATCATCCTCAATCGTTGCCAGAAGATTATTCTTTGGAGAAGCAAAATAACCGTTCCTTTGAATAACAGGGCCAACTACTTTTTGAAGTTCTTCTGGAAGATTTTAATTTGATTTCAAACCACAAAAGTGGAGCATATACTTTAAGAACGTAGGATTGCTGATCCAGAGACGAGCGCGGCTAGCTGTAATAAGTCACTTCGAATGAGGCAGCTTACCAAGTTTCTTATTGGCTATCATCATGACTGTAATAATGACTCGATACTGCTATTTCAAGAAGGTGCTTCTGATCGTTATTAAGATCTGGCGACTTGCACAAATTTTCAGACAGGTTTTCTAAAATTTGTTGAAAATCAACAATTTTAACCCAATTACTTCACCGAGTTTTAAAAATTATATTCAATCAGTTTCTTTTTTATCTGTTTGCTGCCAAAAGGCAACCTTTTAGCAATGTTGCAAAACAATGAAAAAGCATTCATCTTTTTGACCTACCTAATGTTTCAATGTTAGTTTACAAGTCAAAACGGCAAGGATAACTGGCTGAAGCTGGCAGTTTCTGAAATTTTCGATTCACTAAACTTACGGCCACGGTCAGTGTGGCATGCTGTCCAAGTCCAGAGCATCCAATTCGAATAGAAAAAATCAGTCAATATTAAGCGATAACGATTTCAATTCACGGAAACGGAGTTACCATCACCTTTAATAAAAAAAAGTAGCGACCAATAATTCCTCCAACATCAAATGCGCAGCAGACGGATAGTTTAAGAGAATGTAATGCTTTTTCATGCATTGCTTCTGGCCGATTTTTAGACCAGTTTGCTTATTCACAAAACCGCTAAATTACAAGTGCAGTTCCGTCGTTAAAGTTGATTTTCTTATGAAATTATGGATCATTTAAAGTCTAATTACTAAGACGGAATAAACGATCGCCTGGTTTAAGTATATGAGTTAAAGCTTAAGTCCAATATCTGTTTGCGATATAAATATAAAATATAAAAAAGTCTAATTAACAAATAGAGAACGTGATAATTGAATCACGTTTTTAAACTGTTCTGTCCTTGTATAATCTATGTGAGTACACATCCTTTAATTAATAATATAAATAAACAAAACTTGAATATTTCTTTTTTAACATCTCACGTTTATTTTTTGTTTCGTGGGCAATTAGCATCTTAGCACAAGTACCTGTGTATCGTATTTCTTACTTTTTGACATTTACCTGTGTGCTGCTAGTCAAATTGCCGGATTTTCCAAGTACAAGATACAATAATTCGTGTTACGCAAGTAGTAAATTGTTTCGGTCATCAATAGCCTATGTTTAATACACAGCTACGGTATATGCATAAAAATTACTTAAGTTCGAGTTGTTGGCTATTGTTTAAGAGATGTTACGAACATGTATTAAGTGTCACAGAAGAAATCATTTTCATTTTTAAAGGTAAATAAAAGTATTTTTACAGGAAATAATTTTTATTAATTGTAAAAAATTAACATAGATATATTGATAAATAAAATTGAAAAATACCAGGATTTCATTCATCTTCCTCACATTTACAGTAGTTCCATTAAGAGCGCAAACATTGATCACAGCAGTTCAAGAAGTCTTGTTTTGTTAATATGTTTAGAGAATCTCATCTATAAATCTCCTCTAACATTTAGGAAAACTAAACGCTGCAATGGGTCCATATAACATACGGTGGTTTGCTGCGAATAGGTGTCTGCAATCCTCCATAGCGACCAGAGATAGATCGCGCTCCATTACTGCAGATACCGATACACTTTTTTCAATACATTTTCGGTTATAAGCTTGTCAAGCATCTCAAATAAGTTTTGAGCCTTTGCGCTTCCAATGATGTTTTTGCGGAAGAGAAAGTAGTAGCCTCATTAAGTTGCAGACGACGTTCCAAATATTAACCATGTCAAGAGCAGCTGGTAGAATAAAGTCTTCTGCCATGGCGTGAGGTTTTTTTTACACTTCGCTATTCTGTATGCGTCTATAAAAGACGCTAGCAGTGCGTTGCTTGATACTGAAGCTTGTCTACTAAACACATTTTTTTGCTTTTGTAAATATTTTAACGTCCTACCAAAAAATTCGGGAGATCTTTTAAACATGTTAGAGTGATTGGTTTTGAGATATCGCTTTAGTTTACTTGGGAGCGTACACTCGGATGCTAAAACTTTTAAACAGAGAACACATTGTGGTCTCTTCTCATTGTTTACTTCTACTAAAGTAAAGCCAAAATTCGCCAAAATAGGTCGGGACTGGAAGCTGACCAGTTCATAGACACAATCTCGAGCTCATCTAAATATCCGAGCATGATGCGGTCAAGCGTTAACCTCCATTAAAATAAAAGTAAGCCCTATAAATGGAGCAAAAGGAATTCTGTGATTTTCTAAAATGGCGTTCATGTACTTGCGGCCGTCACAGAATCTCCATCAATCACCACCAATTCGGTGCGGGCTTCTCTACTTGTGCCAGTCCAAACTATAACGGAGCCTCTGCAGTAGCTGATTCTTTCTTGCATTGAGTAAATCGCTCACTCTGTCTTTTCCAAATTCTTTCCAGGCCATCTGGTGAATCTGGTGAAAATATTACGTTGATCCAATCGGTGTGATTCTAGTTATCGTGATGCAAAAGCTAGTCAAGCTTTACGAAGTTCCACAAATAGCTGTGGATATTAGGCTGGTCCTCTAGACATTAAATTAATCTGTCTTACTTCGCTCAGTTGATTTGCTACCTCAACCGACGTCAGATGCCTATTCCTCAAAATTGAAGATACCGTCTCGTTCGGATATTGTTCTTCTAAGGTCTGATCCTAGTGTCCTAGCATAGCAGCCGGTTTCATTAAAATGCAAAACGGCTCTTTGGACTGCTCACCGAATGATACTACTTGAGCAGCATCATATTGGCTATGGTCATCTTCAACCAAAGTTGCAGATATTTTTTAGAAAGAAAGCTGAAGTTTCCCGCTTAAAATTCTCGCCATAATAATACTTTTCTACTGTCAGAATATCTAGTTCCAGAAATAAATATAAAGCACAGCGATTATTGACCACAAATTTGTTAACAGAAACATTCCTCGTTTGATGGCAAAATTCAAAACAAAAAGTCTGCAGAATGATATCTTTTTTTTGGTATTAACCAGTTTCAATCTAAATTTATGTACATCATGTCACAAGCCCAGAGTTTTATTTGCACTAAAAATAAAACAAGTAATGGATCGAATATTTTGCGTCTGAGTGTATAATTTCCAAAGTATAATAGACAGCACAAAATTTAAGCTTTGAAGTACCAACAAACCCTTTATGCGTACCCTACATTCCTAAAGGTTCTACCTAACTCGAACGTATAATGTTATACCCAGGCATGCAAAATTACACGCACGTATAATGTCAATTCACGGTTAACATTATTTAATATTACCTCAAAGAGGTGTAAATTTGAACAAACAGACAGGAATCTCAACTTAACTAAATTACAAGCTTCCGAAAATTTAATTTAATCTAAGGGTAAGGCTCTTGGGGAATAACCTTGTCCGTTGTCAAATTTCGCGTTTATTTAGCGAAATGTAGCTCACCCCCGGACTGAAATGTAGGGTACAACTTGTTTAGTTTAACAACATTTCATCAGAGATTGTATTCGCATGTTTCGTATTAAAAAATACACCCTATTGTTGTATATGAACTTATTTATGAAATTATAGTGATTGATATTTTTCTATTCTATTTCTATTGTTCTTCTTAGCGTTCTTTTCATTGTACACGGGTCTTAAAACTATCATTTAGTGCGTAACGTATGTTTATCCATAGTTTCTGGTCCAATTATCCATGTTGGTCGCCCACTGTGTTAGTAATTGTCTATAAATTTGCCACGTGCTACTGTGATGTCATTTTTTCAATTATCAATCATCTTATGCGTTGCCAAGTATGTCATTATTTTAATGGCGATATTTTTAGATTAATAAGATACAGATGCAAACATGTCTCTTAGGCATTTTTTGACGTATAGCTTTTCTTTTTTTATATATATGCCTCTGGTTTAAATAAATAATTAGGAGATATATATTATATAAATGCGTCATCGCTTAAAGAATTTTGTAACCTTGCAACAGTTAATAATACTTTCTTGACTCAAACAAAGCCAAAGTTGTCATCGTATCCTAACATTCCGCAGCGTAAGTTCAAGGTACCGCAAATGCGGAATTCCGCGGCCGAAGTTCAAAAGAGCTGAAACAATTGTTGAGTAATAGGATGCTCTTCCTTCAATGAAACCTACGAATATGGTTGTAGTTCAATTACATCACTGATGACTCTCGATGATCGCATCGCTTTCGTTAAAAGAAAAACCGATGATTCCCTTTTGTCGGTATCGTATTTCAAATAAAAATTATTATAAATTCCGACAGTCGTAAGCAATATAAAGTTATATTCAACTATGACGTTAAAAGGGAAAAAATAACTAAATTATTGCCATCGTTTCAGCAATTCCGGGCAAAGGAAAACTCTTAAATCGTATTAAACTTACCACTTTTTACATGGCTTTTACAGCAAAATGCATAGCACATTGCAATGTAAATGGAAAAGACCATCTTGAAGCAAGTTACGAATAGATAGGCAAATACAAAAAAACGTAGGAGTTAATTTTATTAATCGATGGAGGAAAATTATCTGCCGATGAATCTGCTCTTGAGTCAAACACTCTTGATGAAGGTTATAGAAATGCGTTTAACACACTATCAGGTTTACAATGCTGACGAGAGTAAACTGTTTTGGAGTGTCCTTCCTTGCAGACCTTGAAAAAGCGAAAATAAAGTATTTAAAAGGAGACTAAATCTCGTTGCGTTGGGTCAAAATAAGGGAGGGATTACAATGGATGATTTTCGTAAATGATTTTTTCCAATCTGAAGTTAAAAGGAAAATCAGTGATTTTAATTTGCCTCTGAAAGAATTGCTTATTTTAGATAATACCCGTAAACATCCCGATGTAAAAGAAGACAAAGTCATTCTAGCAATGTTTCCACCACAAAATTGTACTCCTCATCGTCCCTTATTTAGTCAATGGAACAATGTGATTTAAAAGATGGAACTGCATTATCGCAAATCTTTTCTGATGTCTACCACATTATCTTTTTCAAGACATTTCATTTGCTGTCCGGAAGATTATGTCAAAAGACGCTAGAGCGGAATAAGCTCTAGCCCAATGTGAATGAACTGCTCAAAACCAATGATAGAAACGAGGATTCTAATCGATTAGCTTGATTACAACAATGAAATTATATAATGGCTTATGGGAGCCGTTGAAGAGATTTTAGCTACGGATTTACTAACAGCGAATCAAACAAGCAATAAGGAAGAAGGCGAGGAAAAAAAGGTTCCACATGAGAAACGTCTACTAGGATATAAGTCATCAGCGCCACCCCCACATCTCTTCTCAGCATTTCACATTGTCCACCTATCAAGTATAAGAGTCCATATAGTGGTAGAAAGCCCGATTCCTTCTTTTAGACAAATATCTCGGGGGCGGTGGAATTCACGACCTTAATTTCTATAAAATAAATCTTTTGAAAAACGTCGAAATCTTCTTAAATTGTGCAAATGGAATATAGAAAACAACATACCAGATCATTAACTCCCGTAGCGCATTATCAAACATGACAAATCCCTGAAACAATGTTATATTGATTCATATTTTAATATTTAATACTAAAGTTATCTTGTTCTGCTTCTTTGTTAGGTCTCTAGATGCGGATAAGCCGTACAACAACATTCACTGAATCATCAAGATGGTTAAAAATTATGTTATGACTTATATCATAAAATGCTGATTACATCCTTATCCATTATTTACATTTGATTTGCTTTGAAGAAATTATATTCGATCATTCTACAGTAGCGTTGATAATGAAACTCTTACTTGTATCGAGACTAACAGCATATCATGCCATTGATGACGAATTGTTTAAACATGTACATTGGAGATCAGTAGCAAGTTACAAACCGATTCGCCAAGATAGTATCCTATCACTAGAACAATTTCGAACCGGAAGTGTGATAAACACGGAAGTAAATAAAGGATTTTCCTATTCATATCGCACGCGATACACACCTTAAAGACTGGAAATCTGTGACGTCGTTATTTTACAATGCGTCACGGTGGTTTGAAAAAAGAGAACTCCAGACTTGGCCTACGTATGGACGTAATACGCCGATGGAAATCGTCAATATGTTTGTGGCTAATGTAATGCTTTTTTTTTCATAAACCTCTTCGGTATGTCGGAAATTATTGCAGTATTTTATTTCCCCATTATCTATCTTGTACTTACACCTTCCCTAACGACATATTTTTTTACACGCTTCCATTTCGGGTTTTCGTGGAAGCTAACAAGTTCCTTGGCCGGAGTGGATGAGTGAAACCATTAACGAAAGTGTATTACATACCTACTCATCGATCCGTAGTATTCCTAAAACCGATTCAATTTTCCAATTACAAGGTGTTGTGTGGAATGGTGAAAGGAATTAAGAAGAAATTATGTCGTTTTCGTAGGAAGGAATATTTTCCTATCGTTTTCCACATAACGTATACATTCATCATATATCTCAATTGCAAAAGCCTGAATTAATCAATTTGGTGGAAAAATCTTGACGAGCGAAACAACTCTAAAATATTACAACGGATCAAATTCTTCTGATATCTTAATTTTTTTTCTTATTACACAACTTTCAAGACGATTATTACGAAGTTTTTTATTTTATTTGAATTTTAATTTCGATATCTTTAGAAGCTCCAGACAAATTTAACATTTGTCCATATCATAAACGTGGAAGTATATTGTTTGCAAAATTTTAGGAAGGATTCGAAAATACAAGAAGATATACAAGGCGTAGAGATTTATAAAGCTAAACATAAGCGAGATAACAAAAAACAAGTTAACATTGAAAGTCCATTAAAACTAATCTGCCACACAAAATCTGCACTAGATGAATAAGGATCAATTTAAAAAGTAGTCGTCCTACTAAAACCATTATTAATATCATTAACTGCTCTATTACACAAGAATTAAAAATTAACGTTTCGTGAAATGTCAAACACTCGAACTGCAAACGCGTGGACTGACTGACATTACCGGCGAAGAAGAAAAAAAATCTTTTAAAAGGAATATTATGTAGCAGGTATTAAAATTAAGGGGAAATTAACTAACCTTGGAAAATATTGGATGTTTTGAATTAATTAAGGATACTCCGGGTTGATGCGGATCTTATTGAAGTTCCACAAAGCAAAATAATCTAGATAGCTTGAAATATCATGTGTATTTTACGCTTTTAAAAACAAATTAAGATCAGATGAAACAATATGATTATTATAAGCCATGGGCAATGTTATGAGAAAATAACTTGTTTAAGCGCATTGCTGTCGTGTGTATTTATTCTTCAATCTTTTTAATGGTTTACATTAAGCAGCTTGAATATCTTCCAACTTAATAATCTAATTTTATATCGCGTGGAATTTAAATAACAAATGCTAAAAAAGCAAATTTACATACTGATATAGACAGATTGTTTACGCAAATTAAAATATATTGTTTTATTTTTAGCGTAAATAAATATTTTGAGGTTGTAATGCTTTCAATATGCTTGAATTTTCCATACCACAAGTATAATGGATAAACAAAATGAACTGAATTTATAGAATATAAAGTTATCGATAATATCCAATAACGCTATATTGTTGCAATGTTAAATCAAGCTGATGATTGATATTAAGCAGTAATAAACGATTTGCAGTTAAGTTTTTGGTGAAGTCTAAAAAATGTGTGAAATTAAAGAAAACAAAGAGTAATTTGAATAAATTTTTCAATTATATATATCATCAGTGATATGATCTGAAGATTATTCTGCAGTAAATATTTACACCAATGTAGCAAATACAACATATACGAAATTGTAAACTGCAATATGGCTTGAATAAAGCCAAATTTTCAAAAATATTATCCGAAAATTAATTTTGCATTTTGCAACTGAAAAATTTTAACACATCTCATAAACCAGCTCCTGGAAATTTCTTCGACTCTTAGTAAGTCTGCAAAATTTCAACTTAAGATTGGATTGATGTACTTACATCAATTGTGATATTCGCATTTAGGAATAGTCAATATTTCACCATTAACGTGATATACGAAAGGTTGATCAAGCAAACAATAAATCACCACCAGATTGCGTGTTAAGATTTTGATTTGATAAATAGCTATGAGAGAAGGCCGTCGTGCATTTTTAGCATCTAATTGATTTGGATCGTTAATATAAAGAGTTATAAATATATAAAGAGTTTCGAATAACTAAGCTATTATCTTCAGTAGTGAAAATGAACTAAGAATCTAAATTGAAACTAACTTATTTGCCTAAGCTTAAAGTTACAGTTAATTGGACAGCAATTATACTTCACTCAACAAAGAGTAATTTAAGGATTAGTAGGACTGGTCTTTAGAAATCTTCTGAAGAAGCTGACAGGATAGTCAGCGAAACATCAAGTAAAATATTAACTACGCGACATCACCCGAAAGACATTTCTACTATGGATTACGGTCGTGAAAGCCTACACTTAACAATTTAAGGATTGTAAATCTGGATTTATCAAAACCTGTTTATTTTTGTAAATTTCCATTGCGTGTTTACGTTCTTAATTAACTTTATTTTAAACTTTCTGAATTCAAAGACGAACCACAAATTTCCTAATTTTTTCCATGTTGTATAAATTCCTTGGGCTTTATTTGGTCTTTGAAATAGGAAGAAAAAAGACATTTTTTTTGAGCAACCACTAACTTATCTTCCATATAAAGTAAGTGCTATACAAGCAGTAATGATAGCAATGACTGGATTGTAAAAATTTAATTAATTAATCCGGCACAGGTGTTTCGAGGCTGCGTCGATCTTCATTTTCAACCGGATAATAATCATGCGGTTAACAAAATTCTGTTCACATTTTGTTTTTTATTGCATTTCCATTGTACATGTATATATTTACTATATAAGGAATATGCCATTTACATCATTTATCCCCACCCCAAGCTTAAGATGCCAGAATTCCCGCTTTTTTTTTCTAAAATAGTACTCGGAAGCAAGCGTGAAAAGCTTTGAATATAAAATATGGAAGTGGTACCGATTGTAGTTAGTCTACTACTACGTTACAACGCTGCAGTGCTAATAGCGCGAGTTCTCATAATAAACACTTTTGAACGTGATATTACTATTCCGATCAAAGGATTATTTTCGAGTTTCCTTAATTTTTTAAATTTTTTTGGGAAACGAATTGATTGTCGTCAAAGTATAAGGTAAATATCATATTTAATTGCAATTCTGTTTTGTTTTTATATTTTTACATGCATGGCATAACCTTTAAAAATAATAATATTCAAAGGATCTATGTGCTAAAAATAAATTAAATATATTTGGCAACAATACCTGTTGCGAAATACCCAATTGTGCAGGTGCCTCGAAAAGTTTCTGTACAAATTCTAGACACTGTTACTGAATAAAACAATTTAAATCGGTATTAAATCTATACAGGGTGAGAGAAATTTTGGTAAAATCTATTCATTACCAACATTTTGTTTTCTACATTTTATTTTATATTAGGGCTGAATTGATCCAATAATTCCGGAAATATTTTAATTTTTTATTTAATATCGTCCTGTGAAGTTATAAATATTTTTAAGTTATTCATTGATCATAATTACCAAATTTAATATATCATCTTTAACTTAAAACGAAGAGCCTCTAAATCTAGGTTAAATTTAAAGCTCCTAAAAATATTTTCTAGGTTAAACATTTTTAAACCTGAATATATTCTTTTCGAGTTAGAACTATTCCTATTATTACGCACGTGAAAGTTGTCCGCAAAGATTTCTGAGGAAATTACTTCCATAATTACCAACTAATTATTAACTTGATATATACATACATATCTGTCCACGAGAGGCAATTAACGCAGGTGAATAACAGCCCGATACAATTACGGATATAATATCTTTGCAGTAACTGGTTTGTAATATTTTTGCGGCCTCAAAGGCATTTTACTTCGATGGAAGATATTCAAGGGTAAAATCTAATGACATTAACGAAGCTAAAAAAAATCTAGCACGGCCCTGAACATATACTTAAAGTTCATTAACCTAACAGGCACCTAGTTAAGTGGTTATTTCAAATCTTTTTGGGTGAATTCCATTCAATAACACGGCATTTGATGAAAATGTACTTCTTGAAAGAAGTGAAAAGATGATAAGAACGAATGCAACAAAGGGGGTTGCTTCTAAACAAAATTAGAGACATGTGTTGCACATCTCCCCAATTTCTATTTGCGTCACAGGTCTTACATGTTAATATTTCAATTCTTTAGAATTTTTTTGTTGACATTTTATTGGAAAAATATTTTTAATTAAAACTTATTAGAAAGACCATCTTCGATTTTATAAATTACCTCAAATGTATTTTAACATTAAATAAAATAACCCCACAAGCAGGTTAACAATGACTTAATCTATTTTAAAATTTATTTCTTACATTAATGATAGCAAGAACTGTAGAGTAGAATTGTAAACAATATTAAAGAATGGGCACAGTCCGTACCACTGCTCAACAATTGACAAACAAAAACAACGATAAACACCAGATTCAATGAGCACATCAGGTCTTACAGATGTTGCAGATTAGAATCGTCAAGTGCAGCACAATGAAACCGGGTATAATATTAAATTACAAAACCTGAAATTGATTAAAAACGTAGCTCCGTAATCATTATCCTTCCTGAATAAACGTATTTGGACTATTTCCTGCTCATATCTTACAGTTGTATGTTCTAATATCCATAATTAATTCGTTATGGGCCTAGCCTGTTCAAAAGATTTTGTCTAGACATTCAATGTGTAGGGTTATGGGCAAAACTGCCTTCTCAGAATTCGCTACAATGTTAAATAATTCATCTTCAGTCAACTTATGCAGAACTTTCCCTAATTCCCCAATTTACTTCTTGTAAAACTAATTTGAAGTTTGTTACTGATTTTGGTGACTTCATCGTTTTCATCAGTAACACTAATTTCTGGCGGAATTTACGAAATAATTTTACTGACCAAAGGCCTACATCTCAACCCATGTACTATTGTCTGCTGGATACATAGTAGTGCTGAATGAAGCCAATATGAACCCATCGTGGCAAAATCATTTTAACAACTACTGCTGGCTGTCAGTATTGAAAATCTGTGCGTGACACTTATTTTAAAATTAGGAAAATAAAAAAATAAGTATATTACGCTTTATTTTATAGCAGATTAGAATATTTAATAGATAATGTAATAGAATATTTATTGCACAAAATCGTCCAATAACCTTGGTTTTAATTTAAATCAATGTTGTAGAGAAGAATAAACAAAGTACATACCTACAACAATCGCATAAAAGGCATCAATTAATCTTTGAATTATTTTAGCTAGCATCTTGAGTATAATACAGTAACCTAGATCCTTAATAATCTCCGAGATCTTTTCTAATTACCCGCTCATCTTACATTCTCTTTTCAGAATGACGTCTCCGCTCAGAAAACAAACGAAATCCATCAGCTACGTCCTAGTAGCATTCCTACTGGCGCTGTCATCGACTTCCGAATCGAAATCCACGGTTACCCTTTCGGCGGATCAATACCACCCCTCCCCTAGCGACGAACTCCTAAAATCACAGCATCGCTTCGGAAAACCCATCGCGGAATCCACCCTAGGTAATGATATAGCCGTCCCGGATCTACAAGTGGGTTGCGGCGACGGAGTGTTCGTCGAAGGAACAACGGCGAAACCTGTAGAGTCGAAATTGATGAGCAGTCTTTTAAAACCGAAGCAAAGAACGAAACGCGGCGCTCCTACATCAGATAGGAATTCAAGAAGTTTCTATTATACCGTATTTACCCCGTCTTCCATGAGTTACACGGCCGTCTTTAAGCCACAGACCTATCGGCTCGAAAGGCCTTATTATATCCCGGTGTGGGGTTCGCAAACTAGATTGCCAATTTATTTCCCGCCGCAACCGATCTTTTTAAACCCTGAATTTCCGTTAGATTACCTCCCTCTGGTTCCAAAGCCTACGACAACAACAACCCCCCCTCCCCCGCTCCCAGTTGATCCGTCGATTCTTGATGACAGGTTTGGAAGTATAGATGGTAGTCCTGTTTGGGACGCGCGTCCCGCTGCTCCAACAACGCAGTCAAAGCCGATTCCAACGAGAAGACCTAACAGACCCAAGACTTCCACGTTCCCACCGCTTATCCATCAGCTAAACCCAGCGACAGTTTCACCAATCGCCGCCGATCTTGAAAAAGAATTCGAAGATAAAGATTTCAAAATTTCGGATATCTTCGGACCAGAACCACCTCCGCCGGCAGTTCCAACGACAACAGCCGCTCCCATACCCAACCCATGCGCTTGGGCTATAATCAATTGCTGTACGGCAGGTACTAGCACTTTCAATACAGCTTGCTTCGAACGATTGGGCTGTCCAGGTCCTTTCTGGGATAGGAGTCCTTGCGAGAGCGATTTCGCTAAACGAGCGCTTAGCTACGCTACGAATTATTTCACTAAATAATTCGATGTTCAAGACGAGAAGAAAAGTGCCGAAAAAAGAGGAAGATTCAAGTGTGAATGACATTTGTATCTTCTCGGAAGATTTACTAAAAGTGCTGCTAAATTACTGTATGTGTTTTTCATTTATATTTGTAAGATTTTGGGGTTAAATTTTGAAGATTGGCAGCATACAGACAAACACGTTTGGGTGCATATATTTATTTGCCCTACTAAATAAATAAGTTTGCGTTTCAAAATTTAACTCCAAAACTCACTTTAAGGGTCAGTAATCATTCATCTCGTTGTATATCATTTGGAATCTTTCCAAATTCCTTATATCTTTGCTTATTATATCTAAACACCGCGTATTTACATTGTGATTATGACAATTATTGAAATCCAATGATATTTATATCATGAATCTCCGTAACTATAACTCATAGCATTATGTGATATCTTCTTTCGAATACGTACTTCTGGTAGTGTTCATTGTTTACGCTTTTTTTTTGTAGTGATATCGCATCTTTTTCTATAATTTCTTAGTTAACATTACCGCTTCCCTTCCAGGGAAGATAATGGTGCTGATTTTTGACCTTTCACGATTACGAAAGGTTAAGCTAGAGTAATATTTATAGTTTAGTTTAGAGTAGTAACTGTTGCGTTATACACGTTTCTCTCAAAGACATAATTTCAATAAAATATATCTTACATTGTATTCTAATGTCCTTTCTTTTAATTTAAAAGAAGAAAATGTTAATAGCATGGAGGTTTGGTTTTTATCAGGCTACACCCTGATCAATGGTAATATTAATAATTTTTGAAAATAATATACACAGTGCCATACAAGAAGTCCGCCTCATATGGGATTTTTTTTGTTGATGAATACACATACGTAAATATTTTTCTTAGAAAATTACAAAATCCGGCTGTATTTTTAAAATTTTTATAAAATGCCAAAAAGGAAATTTTTTTTGTTTTCGAATTTTTTACCAATTTACATAAAGTGCAGATATAAAACAGGTTAATTTTTAGCAATCGAAATGAATAAAATTCAATAATGATAGCAAGGACTATGGCATAGTATGGCGAACAACACAAAAGTATCGGAAACCTCCGCACCCACCACACAAGTTTAATTAGTTAATCCGGGACGGCCGTTTCGAGGATACAAATGATCCACATTCTCAACTGGTGAACGAACGAATGATGTGAGAAACCTCTAAATCTCCTTTTACCGCCTACATGCTGTAAAACTAAGACATGCGAAAAAATACGGACCCTTGCCATTGTAGTCCGAAACATAAAAAATATGCAGCCTTACCTCAATAAATCAAATAGAACTAAATCGTCTCGTAAGCGTCTAATTCCCGCGGCGAAGTTACATTCTTAATCAATGTCAAGTTTTCTAATTTAATATTATGCCCGGTTTCGTTTATGTGTTGAGCTACGCTTGAAGAATCTAATCTATCGAAGCGATAACACCTGATGTGTTCCTTGAATCTGGTACCTACAGCTCTTTTCGTTTGACCAATATAGGTTTTATCACAGTGGCTGCATTCAATTTTATAAATTCCCGACCTTTTTTCCATTTTCGGCTTGCCAAAAAGGTTTTTAAGTGTGTTACATTCATATCTTGACCTTTGAAAATCTTACTGACGCCTGCTGTCCCTTTTCACGAATTTCTTACTGTGAGTTTCTGCCGGGATTAAGATCGTGGAATTTCTTACATAATACTCTCTGGACTTCTGGACTCTCTTAAGCATGCATAGAATAGTAACCGTTGTAAATAGCTACATTTTTTTTATGAATTTAAGTTCTTTGTTGTTCCTACCTTTACTTAAAGGGAATTTAACTCATTTATTAATTAAGAAACTAATCGTGGCCATTTTTTGTTGTTCACAGTGGTTAGAATCGCTCATAATGTACCTATTAGTGTTGTCTATTTCAAGTTTTTTGTTGTTGTCACAAAAGCCTTTTGAATTATAGATCGTAAAGATTTGCTTGTACGACTTCTTAAATTTACCAAAATCGTGAAAAAAATTATTTTTATAAATAATTATTTGTAAATAAATTCATAAAACTGATTCATTTAACTGAATTATTAAATAATCGATTAATAAAAACGACATTTTAAGTAATTAATTAATCAGAATTTATTTTAAAAAATTAATAATTATTTTGAAATACATGCATTAATTTCATCCTTACGATTAATTACGGCCGCGAAAACCTCAGTAATCGAGTTTTAAATTAATTAAATAAAAAATACAATACAAGAGATTTCATAGTCGTAGTCTTCTTTTTAGAAAAAAAAAAAAAATACGAACGAGTCATAAAAGAAAACGCACTTTATAAGAGTGTATCTGGAACAAAATGGAAAACTCATACCGTATGCGAAAATTGTATTACCTTCACTAAAACTACATCTACATTGTAATTGTAATACATTTCTGACTTGCACGGTATTGCCATTAAAAAGAATTACCCGCATTTTAAACGATGATAGTGGTTACGATAGGTTCTTCAACTCAGTTTCTGTCTCTTTTTAACTGCAGCAAACGTGGATATGTTGCGCGTTTTACGTACGCTTGTAGTACTTCAAGTTTACCTTAGGCAGGATGCTCTGCTCTGGACGGGACGGTGCGGTATGATTGTTTTTGTTTAGCTGCGCAAAACAGTCATTCGGTTGCGATTGTGGCACCTCCACGGATAGATATTTCAAAAGCAAGCGTCGTTAAACACTAATTCGTTTGAGTTTTATTCAAGAAAATACCATAGGTTACTCTACAAGTGTTCTACAGCTCTGTCCGGTAAAGAAGAATATAAGATACGGTAAGTTTTTTTCTTCCAATATGAAATGCTAATCCACACTAATTATGTTTATCTATAAATTCGGAAGGATTTGTGTCGAATGTCAATTAAAGTAAATTACCGAATATCTGACGGAATCGCAGTAAAACATAAAAGCCACCTTCCAGAAACACGTTCTTGACGTCACTTAAAACAGTCGTGTTATCTACCGGGCCAGTAAGTGTTGCTTTCGAAAACAAACCTGCGAATATTCACATTTTAATCGTTTTATAACCACAATCTTATCGACTCTTTTCTGGCTAGTAGATGCACTACATGCGCAAGAACGAGTTTTAGATATGAATCATGTGTAATGTGGATTATAATAACGATGCAGATTCAAATGTAGAACAGTTTTTTCTTGCTTCAAGGCGAAGATGTTTTATATTCAATTTAATACGAGTATTACACAGTTGTTTTGAAAAGAGAAATACGAGAAATTGAAAAAATGAAGATTTTAAAAGAAAATACACAACTTGCGCATTCTTTGAACAACTTAGAGAAAAATTTTTCAAATTACAAATACTCTGAAGCAAGATCCTCACACAGTTTAAAACTATATCTAAGCATGCAGAATGTTCAATTAGTTTTTAAATGGAACAACTTGTATATTGTTATTTTTCGCGAAAGAAGTAAAAATCACTTTTTTCGGCTTTAATTTCAGAAACCATGAAATTAACGGGAGCCTGCCTTCTCGGAATTCTACTCACGGTCATAACATATTCGCGATCAGAAACAACCACAACATCAACGTTTCCACCGCTGATCCACAAATTGCAATCAAAAACTGCAACACAATCTCCACAGATACCTACAGTAACCGATAGAGCATCAACGCTTTCAACTCACCCGCCTTTAATCCACAATATGCCGAAACCCCAAGATACAGATCCCGAACCGTCAACGACTACGTCCGCGATAGTTTTTTTAAACGGAAAAGGACCAGCTTTTGGCATCGAAGTAGCTACTAAACGGGAAATTTCAACTTACCCACCACTGGTCCATACCATGACAGATTCACCGATTAAAGATGATACAAGTCAAAATGGTGGTGTTCAAACCGTGTCCCAGTTGGTTAATTCTGGCAGATGTCCTTGGGCAATAGTAGGATGTTGCAAAGATATCGCGGTTTTGAAACTAAGTACGAGGAATTGTTTGGAATCCTTAGGATGTCCTGGTCCGTATTGGAGTGTGGACCCTTGCAGTGGGGTATTTGTGGACGCAGCGATTAGGATGGCGTTTACACAGCATACAAGTGTCAAGACGAAATAGGTTTTATGTTTTAGGCATGTAATTATGTCGATTATCTATGTATAAGCAATAAAAGGATTACCAGAGACTTGTTTCTTTGTTTTAAAATGTTTAGGGTCTTTTTTATCCTTAATAATTCTTAAATCAATACCAACAGATTTTTGGAAATCTAAATCTAACACCCTGTATATTCAAAATTAGTGTCCGTATAAAGCTCGTTTATTACTTATTCATGGGATATTTCACCCGAAATTCAATTTCGATGTTTTGGCCGCGTTGAGCAGAGACCTTTGACCCTTGTTAGCCGGCGAAATATTAACGGTCAAAAGGTTTGAAGGCGAGCTTGATTTGGGTTGAACCTTGTTTCGGGTGACATTTTAACGATGGAGGGATATCGCGTGCATGTATATGGAGTATAATAGGAGAATAGCACAACTAGGAGATCCTCAGGACAGATACAATTCAATGTAATATGTAATACATGTCGTGCGAGATGGACAGATAACTAGGAAGAGACAAATTCGGGCAATTTCCGTTGAAAATTTAACGAGATATGTATTCATGTAGATGGAAATGGGGCGTAGTACGTTGCTGGACAGTGAGTAAAGGCCTACATATTTACAAAAAGCTGTATAGTCTGCTTGTTTTAGGACTAGAATTGGGACTGTATATTCTTTTTTGGAATAGATGTCGTAAATTCTTTAAAATTGTATCATCAGGCATATTATATTGCTCGAAACTCAAAATTAGTTAAATAGGCTTGTTGCTATTAACATAGATTTATGCTGTAATTGTGCTGAAAATCGTTACGACGTGTTCAAGAATTGAACATTTTAAGTACTTTCACAAAAGATACTCGTCTTCATTCTTATAAAATTCAACTGGCTCGACAGCTCAAGTCTGCAGACCATGCACGGCGAAGAAAGTTCGCCAATTGGATCAAATTGGGTCATTGAATAACAACACAAAATCATCTTCAACGATGAGGCCCATTTTCCCATGTTGATGGTTTCTTGAGCAGCCACAATTGCCGCATTTGGAATGATGAAAACCAATATGTGTTTCATGAGAAAGAAATGCATTCCAAGCGTGTTTTTGTTTGGATGGATTTTGGGGTGAACAAACAGTCAATCGCGAACCTAGTTCTTTGTACCTCAAATGGATTTCGACAACTTGTGGTTCCAACAAGACCTCCTGTTTGGGTAACTAAAATTGATCGCTTAGATCGTCCGATTTAGCGCCTTTGAACATCTTTCCCTGGATTTTGCGACCACCCAAGCCTTGAACGAGAGAATTAGTCCCTGTTTCATTGAAATCCAGCCACAGTTGTTATTGTTGCCAAAAGAACGCAAATGTGCTGGCTAATTTCCACGTGTCTACGATTAGATCAAAATTTCGGTATTTTTATTTAAAATGTTAATTTTCTGCTGTTGTTGAGACATCGTTTACGTATTAACCACATATTTGGAAGATTAACATCTTGTTACCCGTGAAGAGTAACATTAACAATAATTATTTTGAGCTTGTTGCGGTACCCATTGTTCTTAATTAACCACATACAAAACAAACTACGTAATGGAAAAAACTGTTTAAAACAAAAGAAGATCGTGCTACGCTCCTAGATCCAATATAAATTTACAACCATCATCGATTAAAACAGCGTAGGTGATCTTATGCACAATAATGCATGCATGTATATAGAAATATATGTACATGCTATGTATATGGTGTGACCTAGTGCACACATGGGCAAATGATAGACTAACGCTGCCTCGTGAAGACAAAAGAAACGGAGGCAGGGAAAAAAATGAACCAAGCGAAGAGCAGAAAGCCGATAATACAACATGTTAGCTTATTGGAGGATAGCTCCCGGCTTTTAACTTTGACTGGCGGTAGTCTTTTGTTTGTTATTTTATTAAAACCGCGCTTTTGATAAAAATCGTCCGCTAAAAGTACGGGCTTTTACGTAATAGAGGCGAGATAGTTGGTGGCTATGTATGTCATCAAAAGAATTGAATAGCGTAGTTGCCCAGATCTATAGACTAAAAAAATAATAATCTGCTTCGCTGTACGTAGATAGTTTGTTCGAAAATGTAGTTTTTCTTTGGAAGATTTTGTACAACTTTTATAAACATTTTCAAATTGTTATTAAAGGAATCTTCCTACAATTATTTTGGTTGTACATGAGTAAGGTTTCAATGAAAGCTGTAAAAGATAATAATGTCTTTATGCCTACGTTTCGTCGCCATATTACGAACTGTTCAACCTATTCAGAGAACTGTTCAAACTGTTCAAGCTGTTCAAAGAACTCTTCGAGCTGTTCACGTAGCTGTTCAAGTTGTTTAAAATGTAAATGAATTTTTTTGTTTTTTAGAAAAGAATTGTTAATGAACACAGCGTTAGTTGGTGGTCTGTCCAGTTGGGAAAAAATATTCTCTTCACGAGGAACAATATTAAATTGCAAATATTCCAAAATATTCCCATTATTATTATTATTTTTATATAAAAATATACTCAAAGCGTACTAAATAAGCAATTTTTCCATATCATCTCCATTTACCTTTTTTAAATGGCCACAATGTAATTTAAAAAGGGCCTGAAGCACCTCCACTTCCTCTGTTAAAGGACGTATAATTTTTCAGCGCACAAGCGTGAAGTCTGCGCTGAAAAAAAAATACGGGAAGGCCTTTTTTTTAATTAGAATCTTTTATTTAACGTTCGCACATATGCGTGAATGTGCCAGATACTTAATGGTCCTGCAAAAAAAGGGTGAGACCCATCAGCGAACAAATATAAGTCATTATTACGTCTACGATGGTTAAATGCTTCTCGCTGGAGAATACTTATGGAGGAGAGAATTGCTTGGAATGAAGCGTCCGCTGTCATTTAAAATGTGCTGACTCGGATATGGATAGGAGCAATTAAAAAAAACTTTTCAAATGTTCTTTTTTTTTGTTTTCTTTTTCCTTTAAAATTATTCTTGTTAATGTGCTACACATTGAATAAGGTAGAGGAGCGACTATTAATTTCTTGTTGGTTGTGTTTAGACGTTTTGTAGACGTTTGTGAAGAGTTTAATATAGGCACTTGAGGGACTCTTGGCGCAATAAAAAATTCAAGAGAGTTGACTCTACACTTACAGAAGAGAAAATCAATCTAGGGCACAGAGTGTCGTATCGATGGATATATGAGGGACATGCCGATATGTACTAAACTAAAAACTAAAATAATTTTAATAATCTGCTACTTCCGGTTATACGGGAAACAGCTGTCAACAATGTTATTTAAAAAAATTGTCAAAAGATGCAAATATTTCAGATATGGTAAGAAATAGCGACTTTCCATTTAGAATAACAAAGTTGATAATTAATTTTTTAATCACACTTAACATGGATGAATCCTATTGTTTTCGTCCACCACAAAATAAAGGATTTGATCTCGAAACTTACCGAAATTAGCCTGAAGCATGGAGATGGTTACAGGAATTGTAGGCCAACGCACTCAAGCGCCAAAGGTTTTTTCCATTCAGAAAATAAAAGAACGAAACAAAGAAAACCAAAACAATATAGCAGGTATTCTGCATGAGATATTTTCATTGGGATATGGAAAAGGGTCGCCCGAAATGAATTTAATTTCGAAGAACATTTGATATTCAATTGTAACTGTGTGCGAGGGGAAATTCGGCTGCAGCAGATGTTGTTTTATCGATTCTCGTCTATGACTGCTTTTGTGTAAGTCCCCGACGACATTCTTTGAAATTGTTTGAAGTAAACTTTTCAGGAAGTGTTAGATAATTTTGGCAATTTGTACGCACATTCGGGGAAATATTTTTTTTGCATTGAGTGTGGGTGGCAAATTAGCTACTTTTATCCGTTTTATCGTTCTATCTGGAAAATGATTTGAAATGAGATTTGTTCCCGTTTGTACTTTTTATTGGTCATGGGACTGAAAATAGACATGAACATGACGTGCACATTCATTCTCTTCAGCCTTCAACAAATTACACAGACAAAGCATTAAGAAATCTAGATAAAAAAGACATTAAGAATGTCAATGCACTTATTGTTAGTGAAAGCATCTAAGCTAACAAAGGTATATGTTTAGGCGATGCTTTATCGGCGCTGTTATTTATAACATCTCTAGACTCTACAATAAGAAAAAAAAACTGACATTAGATGGACCATGAAGGATAAACTCAGGTAAATTATTGTTTGTGTCGACGACCTTGCTATAATAACCAGAAATAAAAACAATTCAAGAAAGCTCATCGCAATCGAAGAAGAGGCAAAGAAAAAAAGTCTGGAAGTTAATAAAAAGGAAAGAAAATATATTAATGTTATGTAATTACTTCGAAACTGTGTTTTTTAATTTGTTATGAAGTTAAGAAAAATTTTATTCATAGAAACCGGGTTCATAAAAATAAATTTATTCCTTCTATCTAGCTAGAAATCTAGCTTTAATTTCAACAAGCTGTAACTTCATTTCGAAGAAGGTAGAACATTGCTAAGCGTTATTCTTGCATGAAAAGGTCTATTTCAACATAAGAAATCCGGAGCTAATGCACAGATAAGCCTACAACAAGCTTTAGCTCATTTATCTATCGTCAAATGAATCTTACCTCTTCAAGCAGAAAGCTTTAGACATTCAGGAGTCTTGATAAGTAGGGAAAATAAGAAGAAAATAATACACCAGTAGCCAATTATTAAAATACAAGAAAGTAATTGTGAACACCGAAAAAATATATACAATGGAAACTAGTCTAACATCATGAGGACATCATTTTGCTTTATACAAATGACTTGCTACTAAATTTCACTGGATTCCCCCAATAATAAATATCATGTCAATCAACTTTCCTTCGGAAAAAAACATTTCAAAAAGCAACTAACTTAACCATCCCACACTAAACTTGCTTAGCAGCAATTAGAACAAATTAGCGTGCTAAATACTTCTTATTTCCATCTCTAATGCCCCTTTGAAGTACATACGGCTTAACTACAGTACCAGTACGTCGTTAAGAAATGCTACCCTAGCATTAGCGATAAAATTTAAATAAAATAATTAAATTGCAAATAGGTTAAAGTTAATGTGCAACCATGTTTCGCTTATTAAAGCCCGAAAGTGGACGCCTGGGAAGCTTGAAGTAGGTAAAAATTTAATTACAATGCCCGTAGCTAATGTCTAAATGACTCCCAGCGTTTCTTAAAGAGAACTTTAATACGACTTTGTGAGAAGAAAGTCCGTAATGCAGTAATTGTTGAGTTTATAACACGTAGTTACTTTGGAAATGAGGAATTTGGAGGAGTGGCAGCATCCATCTAGTCAAAATGATTTTATTGATATGAAAATTAAATTTCTTCTTGATTTTTTTTTAATAAATTAAATAATAACACCGGCCAACAAATTTTCACTTTTACAAAACGAACATAGAAACATTTATGAACAAACAGAGAAGTGCTCAAGTTACCCTTAATTTTGTTCGGCCTTTAATTTAAAGAATTTTCCACAGCCTCTCTCCTTCACGTCCATTAATAACATAAAGGATTCCATTTGCCTTGGTGCCGCTTTTCTTATCTAAATATGTATCAATTAATCGGATTAGAACAAAGTCGTTCCTTGAGTAAATGCAACAAATCGCAATCTGCATTTTTTCCGTAACCGCAGGGCAAAACCAATAGCTTTGGAATAATACGTCCTTTATTCTGAGTAAAAGCTTTGTTAACTAGTGCAACTTCTGCAAATTCACGAATAAAGGGAAGAAAACCACAAAGAGTGGGTTTGACCCCCAATTTTTAGTAAGTCACTAGACTTGGATCGATTTTAACTTGAGTTGCGTTTGAGGTAAGTATTTATCGGTTATTCCAACCACTTCTTTTAAAATTTGATAATTCCTTTGAATGGAATACCCAGAAAACCAGCCGTAAACGCCAAGATAAAGACATCTACGCTTCAGGAAGAAAAACAAGTTAAACTTCGAAATAAAGATATAACCTCTTAACATTTAATGCCGACAACGTAAACTTTTTTACGTCCCCCAGATTATACAAGATATTCAACTTTTTTTTATATCATCATCATCGACAAAAGCAACCCTTATCCAAAAGTATAAAGGGTTTACAGTGGCGTACATCACACAAAACAGTAAAACCGTAGCACTAATCATATTTTCGCGATACTCTGGTGTGATAATAAAAATGATCACTAAAAAAAAAAGAGAAATAAGAGACCGTGGTCGTAAAAATGGAACGACATGCCGGTGCTTAAGCGATTTGAGATTTTCGTTTTATATTGAGTCGAATCGTTAAGAATTATGAATATTAGAATGGTGAATACGGGGACAGTCAAAAATATTGTAGCATAATAATTGCACATGCGTTAAAAAATATTTTTGAAAATTTCAGTCATGTTGGACGCTGAGTTGTTTAATAATTGATATTAGTGTTTCTGTAAACATTGAAAAAAATCAAGCATTTGAAAGGCAATACATCTGCGCAAATTGGAGCCGAGATGAAAGCTATTTACGGGAACTTTGCACATCATTTGCCACAGTGAAATTCTGAGTACCTGAATATACACTTGGTCGTATTAGATTGGTTCGGGAAGATCAAAAACTGCAACCACTACCGATAACATCGGAAAATTTCAACAAATGATAGTAAACGACCATTGAATTAAGATTAGGGAGATCGCAGAGGCTGTGGATATCTTGAAAAAAATGTGTTTATCATATATTGATTGAAGATTTTGGGTATAAAGAAGCCAACCACATGTTGTTTACACAGGACCAAAAGCCCTGTTCAAGCATTTTAAACGAAATAAGTTGGAGTTTTGGCGTTGATTAAGATGGAACTTGCATACATCCGTACACTCCTGAAACCAAAGGCAGAATTGAAACAATGGACTGCTAAGGGTGAATCGGTTCTAGAAAACTCCGCTGGAAAAGTGATGATGGCTGTTTTTTTTTTTTGGATTGACATGGAATTGTGTTAATAATTCTGCTTCAATATCCAAAATAATCAATCCAGATAAACATTCTTGTGTCATTGAATTTTTAATAACTCTTTGTTTTTTGTTCTTAAATCCTGTTTTAATGTAAGCTCGGGGTCCCTCTGGACACTGTGTCCCGATGTACCCCATTGGTTGCATTAGCCTAGTTACGCCATTAGTGTTAATCGACTATCTTGAAAAAGTAAGGACAACAACATGAGCATCCTACGCATCATTACTTGACAAACTGAAGGCAGAAATTAGAAAAAAAAACAGCTGCATTTAAAGGTAGCTATGACAAAGATTCCTGAATTGTGGTTCGAATTGATAGACCACCCACCCTATTCACCAGACCTAGTCCTCAGCGACTTCTTTCTGTTTCCTAGGCTTGAGCTTTCGCTCGAAGGACACAGATTTTCGTCGAATGAGGAGGTCATCGCATACGTAAAGGCCTGTTTTGCAATCACTATTTGGACTGGTTAAAGAGATGACAGCATCGCTGGGAAAAGTGTATAGACTTATAGAAGATTACGTTCAGGAATAAAACTGAATTTGGGAAATGAAAATAGTTGCTTCTGTGTTAGACTGGGAACTTTTCAGGTTACTCTTGCATTGATGGAATTTGTTATTCAGAACTAATTTTATTTGACGTCGATGTAAATAATTTGGGAACTATAGGCTGTATAATTGAAAAGAGCAATTTGAAAAGATGTCTTTTTCAATGCTAGAGGGACCACAAAATGTTATTGGTGAATTATTTTAAAAGTACTGTCCTTTTTAATACTTTAAAATTATCTCCCAAGATTTATTTTACGAGGAACCAACCATTTTATTGCAATCGTATTTTTTCATTCCCTATATAAGTCCTTAAGGTACTAACGCAGATACATGAAAGAATAAAATACGAATTGACATATTTTACGGTTAGGTTGAGCTAAAAATAATGTATGGTTGGTTCCTTGGATCTCGGCAGTAAAGTAAAGTTTTTCTGTTACAAGTAAAGAATTCAAATGATCATCTATCTTCATTCATATAAGATAAAATGAGATATTCTACGCTGTATAATTTTACTTATATTTATTTGTTTTCTATTTGCAAATCTGTTGTTGCAAATGTTTTTATTAGAACAATTGCAACACTTACAAGAATATTTGTTGAATTACGTTATAACTTAAGTTTATATGTTGATAATGCGCCATATCATAGCGTTGTGCCTCAAAGAAAATGGAAACATTAGCGTAGACCAGAAATAACCAAAAGCAAGTTACATCGGCTAGTGAAAGAAACAAATTAAAAGTTTCATGTAATCGATAAAATACTAATACTACAACATGGCCATGAAGATTTACGTAACGTATAGTGACATAACAAGAGAACACGACATTTTTTTTTAATGTGGTTATAAATCATAACCCAAGTAAATAGTGCTTACTACAACACCGAATATTTCATGTATTTAGTACAACATATTCTCCAATTTTTTTTTTTGTTAAGAACGTAAATTTATTGTATTCATACGTTGCTGAGAAATTATTTCCTAATATTTGTTTTTAATTTCCACATTTTCGTACTTTACTAGTTTCCAGTGTTCATATTTAACATACAGGCTATATCACCGAAAACTGCACCGATTGAATGTGAAAGAGTTGGAAAATTCTGAAAACTTGCCAGTATACGAAAGCCGACATGTGCTATTGTGCTAAAATACCTTTGAACTTTTTAAATAGGGTTTGCTTGGTAAAACAGTCATGTCGCTATTTTCTAATCCACATACCAAAAAATTATCATGTGATTCCTAAGATCGAACAGACTAACTGTACAAAATCATGCTTTCAAAAATATTAACTAACTCACCACTGTCTGAGCGTTGCGAACCCCGTTTGTCGCCCTTAACCATCTTTTTGGAGCTAATTGTTGCAATTGTGACTCTAACACCTAGAAAAAAATTTAAATAAGTCAATAAACTGTAATATGAAGTGATTGTAACAAATTAATCGTATTTAAGCCTCCCTATATTGATCTATTACGTAAGGTTCTTTGGTGTAAAGAATATTTCAAATTTGTTGGTCAAATTGGTGATTTGGTGTAAAATTACACCTTATACCAATACCATGAAGATACATGAAGATAAAGCTAATCCTCAAAATGATTTATTTAGAGATATCACTACACGAATATAGAAAATGTATCGTAAAGGATAAATCTTTGTAAGGTGCCTGTTTTTTTTTAATTTAGAAGTAATTAATTAGCCGAACAGGCTACAAGAGAATGCAAATAAAAATACGACAGTTCAATTTTGTTGTACCGTGCATTTAATTGCTTCTCTACCCATTCCATTTCCCAATAAAAGTAATCTTCTTTACTCAAATAATCCTAACCCACATCCCTTTCCTCCCTTTCGTACACTCCCAACACTCTCCTTTACCATATCGTTCGCCCTGAGGGACATTTCCAACAGATGTCGCTGCCAACCCAGTCAGCAGCGGGTTATCGGGGGTAAATATTTTTACGATAATGGTACTGGATGGGACGTTATTAACCCGCACGCTTTTACAGCATCTGCAGTCCGTTAACTGATGGCGAAAATTACGTAACGTTGGCATGTTATAGATCGCTGTTTGCTGTAGTAATATGCGGTCAATGTGGATGCCGATTATCGATATTTGTTCTTTGGGAGGTGTTATTTGCTATGTGCCGTATTTGAAATGTTTCCTTATGGAAGGTTTCCTTACGGTGCAACTACGGCCAAGTTTTAAAATTGTCACTTCAGAAAAGGAAAAAGTACTGGTTTGTAAACAAAACAGATCATGTGTCCGTTTTACTTAATAAGTCCAACAAAGTAAAGTGGTTAAGAGGACGGCTTTCCGTGGAGAATTAACAAATATTTGCATTTGAAACCTTTCACAATTCTAGAACGCCCAAATCAATCAATCCAAACAAATACAATTTCCAATGAAGACGTTTGATTCACAACATCGACCAATATTTTATAAAAACAAAAGTAGAAATACAATAAACGACTAATAGGAAATCAACACGAAAATAAAACATGTAGAATACATAACATAAATCTGCCAACGGTTTTCCATGAGCTAAATTTGATTGACATCATGATGTAAGTCATGCACGAGCATTCTTCTAAATGTTTACGTCCAGAAAAAAAGATTATGCAAGCATGCCAACAGAGTGGGAGGTAATGCATTAGATTGAATAATTATAGACGTGATTTATGAAAATTAACTTTAAATAGGGAGTGGTTCACTATGGAAAGGATGTAAATACGCAAGACTCCTAATGAAGGTGAACTTCCACACCTAGATATTGTTTGCTTCTATTTGCTTTGATGGTATTCTAAAAAATCCGTAGAATCGGTTTCAAAAGGAAATAATTATGTTGATGGATTCGTATTTGGGATTGTCGTATTCTTATATCTGCATTAAGTTCCCATTTCACATTTACAAATGTTACTCATCTTACTTATTTTAGAAAATTTGAAGAATTTGATAAATAACATACATACGAGCAGTCGTGTGACTTGGGAAATCGCCACATTTGATAATTTCTTCGAAAAATTGTAAAATATGATCTTATTTTTCAATTTTCATAAAAGTCTCAAAGAAAAAAACTATATTTTTCCCAATTTGTTGATTTTCAAAGCATGTACAAAATGATTTCATTGTACAAAAGCCAGCACTCGAATATGTTTTTGTTACTAAATGTTACATGTTTAATTTGATGTTAGTTCAAATTGAAAATATTAAATAATTGTGGCTTTCAATTCATGAAAGGTAATTCTGCTCATTACCACGTAATCTATCTGAATGTGCTGGAATTTTGTAATAATACAGCCCTATGAAGAATGACAGTATTCGACAATTTGTTTCCCTTGATGAAACCTGAGTCTTTAAAGATGAAGCTATCAGCAAATCTTGGCGAAATAACATGATATGCTATGAGAACAGATGTTGAAGCGGAGTTGAAACTTTCAACCCATAATAATAGCTTATCGTAGCAATTTTTGAAGAAAATTGACTTTTTTTTTCGTATTTCGTATTTCCGTAGCAGAAATTCTCAAATTGGGGTGCACACCAACTCTATTTACCGGAATATTATTATTCATTTCTTACTTAACTACTTAATATTTGGGGAAACTTTCCATTATTGTAATGGGCAAGCCCAGTTGCCATAGCACTCTCGAAAACGGAAAGCCCTACCAAATTTGAGATTCAACAAAGAAGAGCAATAATTATTATGATAACTCTGCATTGAAAATAAATACAACCATTTGGTTTTCGAATGGATGTGGGAAACAACGGAAACATTTTATTATTACACATTACATTATTTATTTTATTCTAAGTATGGGAAATAGAGTTAAATCAAATTTGGATTGAAAATATTGGATACACCGAAGAGAAGAAATATTTCGAAAAAATAACAATGGTGAACAATGGTGGTTGCATGGGGCCACATTTTACGAGGCGAAATTACAATCTTCCGGTTTTAAAAATTATTTTTATTACTTAGCCAATAGAAAACAACACACGTATTCTCCAACGTCTCCAACTTGGTAATTACTACCTAAATTTCATAACCTTCTTCCGCAAAAACTTCTAATCTAACCGTTAACTAAAACCCGCCAAATTGGAATTTCACGTTTAATTCAGTTTCCGGAACGCGGTGAGCATCCCGAGTCCAATACCAACCCTTCTCTTCGCCCTTCTTTCCCTTGTGTGCCCATGCCAATAGTTCAAACCTACGTCCATCGGAGCACCACCTGCATTTAAGCCGCAGACCAATCTTATAATCGAATTTTGCAACAGGCCGTTAGCCCGGCTAAATTGAGTTGCGAACTTAGTTATTTCGAGTACGTAGCATCCACACACACCCTTTCCCGTTTACTACCCCACCAACTGTCCTAAAACCTACCACGTACAGAGAGCGCTACTTGGAATGGGGGGGAATATGGGGAATATCTACGTAGTTGAAGTAAAATCAGTGAAATTATACCCCTTATAACAAACGGATGAGTGAGTGAGGATGTAAGTAAGTAGGCACGAGAGTTAAAAGCTTCTGAATGCGATGAAATTGTTTTGAAATGTTGAAATTATCTGACTATAGAGGACGTACCTGCGTTCAAAGTTTTTGGAGAAAAGTTAGATGAGATTAAAAGGATTTGACGGTAGTCTAATGCTTCAATTGGAAACTGCATAATATAAAAGCTAGGGGTTCCCATGAAGTCGGATTTAACTCGAAAATTTCAAATCTCCTACATGCATTTTGGTTTTCGAGAGAAATTGATTTTGGCTTTGCAATGTTTCTAGAAAAGAAATCAGATTGTTAAATCCGACGCATTGGCCCAGTACAATATTTTTTTTGTAATTTCATATTTTGTTCTCTGTAGCAATAAAAACTTTGCTTCAAAACTATTGCATTCATCCACATTTAACTTTGCAAAAAAAAATTCCAGTGACCACGCTATTTTTTGCGTAAATATGAAGTAATCACCACGATCTTCCATTTAGTCAAAAAAGAAAATTACATTCTGTGAAAGCAATTTTATTACAAGCAATTTAAAGTAGTTTGCGACGATTACTTCTGTTAATTACGTAAACTAGAAAATTGAACTTAATACTTTTGTGAAGGAAGATTTACGCTTGCCAGACGAAGCAACAGTTCTATTAATAAAGTTCTCGTCTTTACAAACTTCCTGTGCATCATTAATAACGAGCAAAAGTTTTCCTCTGGCCAACACTTACAACTTATGTTGAAACCATTGGGAGCAATACGATCGCTTAATCGCCCAATATCGCGTTCCAAATCCCGCAGGAGATTACACCTAACACAATCAACTCCAAAGTCAACCGCCAAAAAAAGAGAAAAAAAAAACAAAAGCGATTAAATCAGCAACAAAAGCCCAAAAACATTTACATTCCGCATACAATGCATGTTATACCATCAATTTCTTTTTTGTTTGCTTTTTCAAAAGCGTCATCATTCTTTCACATCAAAACTTACCAAAAATTCAACTTCTGCACCGATTTTCTACGGAGCTATTGTTTATGATGCAGCGCAGAGGCGAATATGAGAAGATTAGACAGAGAAAATGGAATAGGTGATCACAACGAGAATTTGCGTCGACCTCGAAACGCCTCGTAAGGGTTCGCAATACCCGTCGCCGATCTTGTAAAGAACTACCCCCTAAAATATAGAGTAGATGTAACCGTTTTGAAACCCTGTTGCGCAGATACGTTTAAATTAATTGTATTCGAGCGACATCTGTTGTAATTGCTTCGAGTTAAATGTGAGCTTTGAACTTTGTAAGAAAGAAAGCTCATTATCGACCTGGGATGCCGTCGAAGTAATTATAGTATTTAACCATAGATGTCACAATATTGATATTCATTTAATTGTATTATTTATTCTATCTTTTAAAATACGAACCGGTAAATTATTTAATATTTAGTTTCATTTGACTTTGCATTGTACAATTATTAATCTCTTACTTTTGTTTGTAAATCATCCGTGTAGAGTACTCTTTGTGAGTTCATAGTTATAAAAAAGTATATAAAAAGGAAGTTGGGGTCCCGCTGGCTCACATTTTCTATTAAATTGCGACGGGAACGGGGAAAAAAAACAAGAGAGGAAAAATTAGATTATCTGACTTAAAAAAAGGTGATTAACAAAGGTCTACTAAAAGAAAAAACAATTTTTTTTATATAATTCAAGAAGTTTATTACAAACAACACCATATTCCGTACCACACAACTTTAATTGCTTAATCCAGGACAGCTGTTTCAAAGTTCGACGTATTCTCGAAACAGCTGTCCCGGATTAATTATTAATGTGTGATAGTACTTACAAGTTTATCAATACAAGATGGTCAAAAAATTAGAACTAAGTAGGCAAGATGTCCAGAGGTAATAACGTTTAGTTACTATGATGGCAATAATTGAAAATATAAAATAATTAAAAATTTAATATACAACGGACTAGAACTGCGATAGTTGCCGTTTGGCAGTTTTCTTCTTTAATACCGGGACTAACATCAATACTGAACAGTAACAGCACCAGGTAGTTTCAGGATTCTGCCATAACACATCACTACTTAACGATAGATGTCACTAAACAAAAATATAAATTTCTCAGATAGAAACCGTTCCGTAATAGATCACATTACCTTTAATATAAGCACTAACCGTTAGATGACGCCACATAAAAGAGATGTACCGAATAAATCTAGTCCCCACCGCGCAGGTGCAAAATTTAATTTTTCTGTGGCGGGTAAACGAATTACCGGTTTGTAAGCGCAACCATGAGCTAAGGAAGCAAAACGCGAACAACCAAAAACATTCGTGCGCCGGCTTTGCGTTCGGTAGGTTATATTTGCAACGCCAACTAGATCTCGTTGGCTTTCGCGTCGCTACACCTTCGGGGAACAATCGCCAATCGTGTCGTCGTCATGGAGCTTGGAATTGTTTTGAAAATCGACGGGGAGGATGTGAAACAATTGAATTGATTCGTTGTTCCTCTTCGGGAGTAGCTTTTCTTTTGTTTTACTTCTTGGGGTGTGTTTCTTAAAAATGAATATGGTTTGCGTGTCTTAAAAGTTTTTCCGTTAGGTGGTTCCTTAATACCTCATTTCTGAGAGGCTGAAATGAAGTGGTAGTGTTTTTAAATAGTCAGAAAGAGAAAGGATAGATTTAAGATTCCAGTTCAGTTTAAATGAAGAAACGAAAATGCCGTTCGTACAGCGCGTCATCGAACCTAAATATCTCAGCAGGACCAGCTTGTGGGATGTGGATGGTAATCCGAGGGTTACGGATGACGAATTGGAAGCGGTGACCAATAACACCTTGAGCAATGCCCTTCGACAGCTGGCCTCCTTGGTGTTGGCCACCAACGACATCTTCAACGAGCTCAAAGATGAGCTCAGAAGCATAGCTCTAAGGTCCGAGAAGCTCAAATCACGTATCGACTTCGTCGAGGATAAGGTGGCTGCTTATGATCCGAAAAAAGTTACAGTTCGTAAGTAAAAACATTTTTTTCAAACGCATTTCATTTGAAAAAAAAAGCGCGGGAAATTAATATAAGTATATACATATATATAGAGAAGGCCATGGATTTATGGGCGAAGAGGAAAAAAATGCCATCGAAAAAAACCGCCGATCGTTCTTGTCTAACGTATTATATCCTCGCTGGCGACTTTTTTTATGTATTGCGTATGTGTATAAGGTTCTTCTTCTTCTTGTGTTGCTTCTACCAGGTCTTATAGGTCTTTTTCTATTCTTCGAGGTTACCTTCGATTTTGTTTGTTGTGCCGTTGCTCTCTATAGCGAGCCGAATGGTTCACGTTCATGGATTTAATGTGCAAGGTCACGGAGATGCTTGCTGTGTAGAACATGGTATTAAAATTAATATTAACCCATTTTTGCTCGAATTTGTTGATAGTTTGACTAGATTTTGACCTGTATATAGTATTTTTCGACGTGTTCTAATTTTAATTGAATCGGAAATTATAATGACACGTAGATTTAGTTCTTACTACTTTGTAATTAATGACGTACATAGAATGCTTTGAAATAAACTTTGTGTAGGTTAATTCCTCAATTCTCGCGAGCTTTTGTTGTGTTTTTCTTGCAAGGTGTGCACCGATTTTACTTGAAAGCATTTATAATCGAGTGATCTATACGATCATGTCCAATTGTTTGTGGAATTCCAGTATCAACTGGTTTCACCATCTCCAGTAACATCTGAACCGTATTTCTTTCACATACTGTAGAGTATATGGCAAATGATGACTTTGGAATCTTCATATATATATATATATATATATATATATATATATATATCTGTGGATTTGCTAATCAATTATTGTTGGACCATTACTACTTTCTAGATCTTATGGATGGATCTGCATGGAAGAATATTTTCATCTATTTTGTCTCCATTGAATAAGAGTGGAACTTTAGCAAATTTGTCGTTTGGTGCTAATAATTGGTCAGGACAAATCTAATTTGGTGCATTGCGTTTCCGACTCATCACATTTTCCATCTACATCTAGGATTGCAAAACTTTTCTTGTTATTTTGATTCATTGTTACCAACGAGGTGCAAAATTTACATAAACTTTGCAAAAACACACTTTCCAAGTATCCCATTAACTTTCATTCAAATCCCTATTAATATAAATATTACGCGCCTGGATAAAACGTCTTCATCGATTTAAAGCAGAGAAAAAAACGCTCCTTCTGAAGGTGTCAAAATCCAATATGGCGAGGGTAAGAAATAAGAAAATTGATGATGGCCAGAAAGAATTGAAATATATCAAAATATTGAGTACACCTTTAGATAGAAGATTAAAAGTAGCCTTAAGAACGTATTTTTAGTTTTTCTCTGCAAGGCCAGATAAAGATGCTAGAGATAAAAGAATAAAATGAGGCTTCTTTGTTAAAAAAAATCGAACGCCATTTGTCACCGGACTGTTTGCTCATTGGGTTCATAACAAACACAAAATTTAGCAACTTTGCCAAGTTTAAGTCATAATCGAGATCTCCATGGTAAGGATCGAAAACGAATCATCCTCCATAATAAATGGGCCAGTTCTTTACGTGCCCCTGTATGGAAATGAATGATAATATCTATTTACTAATTACCAACAGATTTTAACAAGGAAATTACTCTAAATCGTGACAATATTACAACAGTTCCTTTTTAAAGAATAAACTAGCATGCATCCGGTTTTGTAACTGTTTAAATTAGGCGCAAATCCTGTCTTTCGACGTTTAAAATAATTAATTCGTTCTTGTTGCAATATAAACGTTGGGATATTGCGAAATTAAAATTATATAAGTGAAAATCTCAAATGTTTCGTTTTTTCTTGAAACTAGAACGATATATGTAAAATGATAATAATTTTATCAAATTTATATGCTGGGTGAGTATAACACAACAATAGGGGGGTAGTAGAGCTTTAAAAAAATTCCGTCGCTTCAACAATGACAATTTCACCCTTCTTATATATGAGTTCCTTTTTTTTATTATATTTCCTTTATACCAACCCCTGCTGGTATTATAGAAATAACGTAAGGTTGCTAGGGAATGTTGTATATGTTGGAGGACCTTCGCCTAACTTTTATGCCTTTGCTTTGGGGAAAGCAACTGAAAGTTTTAAAAGATGCGGAATATTTTTTACGCAAAAGAAGATTGCAACGTATCTCACAAACAAATCACGCCTCCATTGCTATTTCTCTAACGTCAAGTGGCTACCAACTTAATAAAATCATACCGCCAACTTGAAATATTAAACACCCTAAAACTCATGTAACCGTACGAAATTACTCATTCTGTACCTTTCTTTGTCTCCCGCTTGATTCATTAACCTCGTTAATTGCCGACGTGTAGGAATATAATCGTCAATTTGCGGCGGTGTACACGACCTCTTTTATTTTACGGTAATTAATCCTATTAGCAATAAAACGAAGCTGAAAGAAAAAGGTACGATGATCCAGCATGCACGTAACGTGGCGTAATAGCATTAAGTGCCCTCATCTGTCGCAGTTTTATATACAGATCGTTGAAATTTAGCTTAGACATTGTACAAAATCTACTTGGGGAGACATAATTTGTACCGTCGGCGATTTGGATTTGAAAAATTCATCGACGGGTGGTGCTTCGCTGAAGACAGCCATGTTACTCGTGTATCAAATGATGATTTGACCAACAACGTGGAAAATATATTAAAATCGTTTATTCAAGTTTGTCGTGTTCTTGATTATGTTTTTGTTCGATTCTGTTGTTTCTCGCACATAAGATTAGTTGATTTTCGGCAAGATTAAACAAAATTAATTAGATTTTTCTCTCCTTAGTTTCTCAAAAAATTGGAGTTATCCTAGCTTGTTTCCGCAGAAAGGGGGAAGGTTTGAATGGAGCATTTGATTGTAATAAACAGTACGATTATGTAAATAATAGATAATATAAAAGAAATACAATTTTATCCTCCATCCAAGAAGTTCAGAGGAACTGAATTTATGACGAAAGGCACTAATGTTTTGGGAATGTAGAATTTGTAAACAGTTTAAAACCACTATCGACCCTGTTACATAATGAAGAAGATAAAACTGACGAGGATATTATTTGGAGCCATTGCCTCCAAACCAGGAGAAACCTGATTCCTGTGCAGTAAGTTGTTCACCTTTTACGCCCTGGAATTGAAGATGAAGATGGTTTTATTTGCAAGTTACTTTACTATAATACAAGTAATTTCTGCTTCTACTAAAGAAACTAACGGCTATCAGGTGTTTTAAGCAAAAAACGCGATTACGTGAGGCAAGATGTTGACATTACATAGTGTTAAATCAATCTATTTCTCTGAACGCCAGCGCATTATCAATTGATTTTTTCCAGCGTTAAGCGATATTTCAATCTAAAAGGACCGATGATACGTTCTAAAAATATACCAAACCATAAATTATCGCCGCTGTCTATTTTATCGACGTTTTATCGAAGAAAACGGACGTCGATTCCGAATACAGTAAAATACAGATTTGGTTATATATATTAGTCGTTATTCAGAAGAAAAATAAGTCTGGCATATATTTAAGTTTAAATGTGTAATAGAATTGTTTCTATGAATCGTAGCTAATCAATAATTAAACATTGGTCTCAAGATCGTGAAGGTAGCCTGAAAACTTCCAAGCCTTAACTTGAAAATAGCGCGGGTTGGGTGCCATAATCGCATTCGTAAATGCGTAGTTTGCAGAACAAAATCCCAACTTCTCAGATTACCATCGTACATTAAAAATTAAGATAGACAAGTAAGTTCTCAAAGTGTGAAATACCAACTCGAGCCTGTAACCAACAATCTTTTCAAGTTATTGCTTTGAGTTAATAATGTGACTAAGTTTTCTCGAGATGCCGAAAACATGCGATCAAAACTGTACGTCGACGATGTGCGGAGTTCCTCTCAGTTCCCAAGAAAATCTCACTCCGATGCCGCCCAGTAACGAGCGTTAGATTGTTGCTGTTATTGCTGTTGTCGGTGCAACGCTTTGGACCTGGGAAATTATTTATTACGCGTTTGAGGTTGCCCGCTTGTGTGGTCCCTCGTATCCCACATCGTCGTGATCTGTCCAAGTTCTTCGGACCGCTCTGACAGGCCGCATGTTCCGCAAATTATGTACGCTTCATTTCGTAAACGATAACATCATTCGAGATATACAACGTAGAGTGTTAAGCGATCTCATTTGACTTAAATATACATCTATACCGGATGAATTTTATTCCATCTAACATATCGCTTGCCATCCTAAAAACGTTATGAGTTGCATAATATAATCTGATGAGAGACTAAAGGACGCTTGTAGTGCGATAGTCTTATTTCCTACGACCATCTCATGGAATTCTGTTTGATAACAGAATTCGATCTCGTAAGGTCATGTTTCTTACTTGAAGCTTATTGCGAACGTTTAAAAAAAAATAAAGTATTATTTAGCATGCTTCTAAGAACTGTTGTATTGCAAGTTATCCTTAGAAGAACTTAGAAGAACAAAAAGTGTATAGGTTGTTTGCAGACAATCTATTCCGATCTATTATTTTATTATTATTTGCATTATTACGTTCACTTGATTGATTGGTTGATTATTACCATAAGCAGTATGAGGTCGTTTGCGTCCTTAACTCTGAAGCCCAGAGGGTGAATTGCATTAACTGTGCCCGCAGTTTCAGTTTTACTCCAAACAGGTTTATTCCCGTGATCAGGTTTAATAGCATATATAGCGCATCCTTCTCCTATAACGTCGCAATTTGGTCGGCCATTACACCAATGGAGATTAAAAAAAATATTATTTTTAAACCAGATATGTGAAAAGTGTATTGTACAGGGGAGTCAAAGTTACGTCTAACAAGTTTTACCAAGAAGTGACTTCGCTTGGAGATGATAAAGAAAGCTGTCATGCACGGCCAACGATACATTATAATTTATGCCGTTAGGGGGTGAAACTACTCTTGTATTTAAGGAACCTCTTCTCCGAACCCAGTTGCTGATAACTTGTCATACAGCAGAAGCACATCCAAGTTTAGAGCGAACTAGCGAAAAGAATAGGATTTTACATCCAGGAATGACATGCAAATGTCTTTTCAAACAACCACATCCGATCACTAGACCTGTTGCTATCCTAAGTTGCATTTTGTTGAGTGAAACCATATCAATAGTTAAATTTTGGGAAGGTCTTCTTCTCATTTGTTTGCCATGTCTCTGCCTAGGTCCCAATTAAGTTGGTGTTGTTTTGTAATCAACTCATTAACTGCGCATCACGCTGTTTGTTTTATAGTTAATTGGTCTTCAATTTCATTGCTCACTATGGCCTTGCGCTCTGGCTCCGCACTTTGTTATATTTAAAGCGATCTGTTTGGTTTTGAAGTGATTTTCATAGGAGATTGCTACGATGGTTTCCATATTGGGAGGCCTCGAAACGCTGTGGGTTCTCTTTCAATCTGTATGCTACCATTCTTGTCTATTCCTTGCTATAGATCGATCAATCAACTCTCTTGCTTCAAGTTAAAGTTAATTTCAACACCTCGTAAATAAAAATTATTTTTGTTGTCTTTGTAATATAATTATTTTTAATTTGTATTACCTTCCGAGAACATAACAATAATTCTGTATGAGTCACTGATGTAAACGCACTTCCCATAGCCATACATTGAGAATAGTAAACATTATTTAAACGTTTAATGACATTTAAAGTATTGTTTTTCTTGTTTATTATTCAACGGTGGATTTATTATAAGCAATTATGACTCATTTCGAGGAAGAACTGCTGCATTCATGCACGTTGGGCGTAGACTAAACAAATTTCACGTAATATTTTTCTTAGAATTGTTCCCGAGTGTAATTCGGTTAGATTCCCTGCATTTGTGTGGCGAGAATCTTACAGATTCCAGTCCTACGCGCAGCCTACCTGTTACGTATCTCTTCGGCATTCCTTTGCCGTGTGAAGGCTTCTTTGACTCTGTTTTCGAGCTTAATGGTCTTCCTGATCACATGGTTCCTTCTTTTCTCTGTTCATTTTTCATATCTATCATTCGAAGCGCAGTATACAAATAATCTTATATTTTTATTTGTTGAATGAGAATGAAAAATTGCTGCTATTTCTTATATTTTCATAATTTTGTAGTGCTTGACAAATTGCTCTAGTTGGTTGGCTGACGGTTGGCCTTCAGTTGGTATAATGTCGTACCACTATTAGGAAGATACATAAAACCAATAGTACTTTTCTAACGTTGGGCATCAATTGGCTCTAGATCAGTAAACAATCGGGAAATGATAATCAACTTACGCTAACCAGTAAACAGAGTGACATAAGCAAGTCGATGTTGAACCAATTCAGGTGGTGCAGCGTCGGTTGAAAATCAGTTGCCAAGCCATGATAAACATAAGACATCATGGTCGGCAGACAATAGTGTGCCAATTTTCTGGGGATGTTCGTTTAAGGTTGGTGCACGATAAAAGTAGATAGTTCGTCCAAAGATCAGGTAGGTATGAGTGAACGTTGCGAGCCAATGTTCGGCCAAAAATACACTTTCATGTAATGCCGACATCGTTGCCAACGTCGAGCCCTGCGATCCGTGATCGGAAGCCAACTTTGCGCCAACCATCTGTCTTGCTAGGGTAATGTTGTTGGAAAACACAGATGGCTTCTATACAGTGTTCTTTTGTTTATATATTGTTTTTTGTGGTCGAAAAAGAAACAATTTGGTCAATTTGAATTGAAAAAAGATTGTTTTGCTAGATTCATATTATACTAAAAAAATCTGCCGATCTCCTTGATGATAATATTTCTAGGCTAACGAACTTCATAAATTTTTACTGTACGAAAACTTACTTCCTTTTCTCCTTCAAGAAAATTCAACAAAAAAGTTACTAGAAATGGATCAATATGATTGCCTTTTCCGTCCATACAATACACATAATGGATATTAAATATGAATCGTATGTAAACGATGTAGCTTGTTCGAGACGAGTTGTTAATTATATTTTTATACATCGCAGACAGTCCTGTCAACTGCACGAATAGAAAAGCCGGTTGAATGCGTTTACAGCGTGACAGGTTATCTGTTCTCTCCTTCTCCGGATGATAATAGTAATTTAACATTTTTTTCAGCTTATATTTCGTCGGCGGACGTTGAAGAAAAAAGTTTCTTTATAAAAATGTCTTCTGTCTCATCCTTTGGAGAGAAAGACCGTAGTAAATGTGACATATTTTCGCTAATAAATTAAAAATTCGACTCGAAATTTATTGCCGTCATAAATCACCGAGAGCATAGACAATTTTAAGAAAGCTAAATTATTTGAAATATTGGTGTCTACACGAAATTATTTTTTAAATTGATTTTTAAATTTTTTTAATATCAGTAGCAGCAATAATAAGATTATTATTTTTTATTACTTCATCTTGTCCTTTGGAAATGGTTGCTATTTGCTGGAACGTAAATTATTGACTAGTAAAGCAGACGCACAGTAGAAATGTTTTGCTATATAGTAGATCTACGCCCAATCTAACCTCAGTTAAGCAATGCATCACATTGATATGTTTTTCAGTAGTTGAGATTTAGATGAGTACAGGAGGTGATTCTTCGCCTATCCTACTGCGACCTTTTCTGATCTACTGCGATTCTTCTAGCACCAGAGCAGGTGCCTTGTAAGTCGATTTCTGAGAGTTGTATACCTGCTAATGGAAGGCAGCCTCATCTTCCCTCTGGCAAAATCTGCATCCTGCCTCCTCTGTCAAGCCTGGGTTGCTCGTGTATTCCTTGAGTATACATTTCTCTTGTCTTTGACCTGGAATACTCTTCCACCACTCAATTCTGCTAATTCATCTGTCTTTACATTCCCTCGATGGCCTTTGTGTCAAGGTACCCAAACGAGGGCCACCTTCCTAGCCTATTTAGCCATGCAGTTCCACACCAGTTTCGACTTCGCCTGTGTGGAGTCTAGTGCTTTTATAGCGGTTGGTCTATCTGGTCTATCTCTGTCTTTAGTTCTTCTATACAACCTTCTACATACATATGTCTAAGGCAATAGTGGACTTGTTGATGGCTTTATTGATGTGAGAGTTTCATGTAAGTGTTTATCCAAAAATTTTCGTTTCTTTGACAAATGGAATTTCCACTCCTGCTAGCATAATTGGCTTCTGTAAATTGGCTATAGTAAAGACCATATGTTGGTTATACGTAGCCCAGCTGATTTTGTTAGCTAATTTAACTCTTAAGTACTTATTTAACGTAACTATGTGCAATTCTATGTTGTTTAAACTTATGTGGTCTTCCGGTATATTCCTCTATCTGGGGAAAAACGACGTTGTACAGTTTCGAACTTACTGTTTAATGCTACATGTTTCGCTACAATTTCACCTCACGAAACGTCTATTCAGCCATATCCGAGAGGTATTAACGAAGCAAAATTTACGATAGTTAATGCAGTCCTAAATTACCCTTGTGATTCGTCTAGTAGATTGGGTGAACGCCATTTTGTATTTATTGCGTTTTAATGGGGATGATGTAAATTTTGCGAGGTTTCCTAAATTGAGCGGAAGATCCAAAACACCATTATCCTTCAGTTTATCAAATATTATGTATATAGACCTCGTTTTTATCTATAAAAATTTCCTCGGCTAATCCTTGCATGTCAAGCATTAGCTTGATTTCTCTTACACGACAACACAATAAAATTTCATACACGACATACTCTTACTTCTTCAACGAATAGTCGTTACCACAAAAACCGCCTCTTCATTGTATTCTGGAGTACTTACCATAACTCAACGCCTCGAAAAGGCGCACCCATACATCTCAGTGCAATAAGCAAAAAATCTCAATAATACAATAGGCATCACGGGCACAAACGTATGTACACGTGAATGATATAAAATTTATAGCAACTTTTACCTTACGAGAAAGAATCCTTTTAATTTTTCCCGTTCTCGTCAAAGAGAAAGACGGAAAACATGATGAATTTGTAAAACGCGCGTGTTGAAAGAAAAAAATCGCCGGCTTCTCGAAAGTAGGTTAAGCCGTTGATGATCGCGAGTGGTTGGCCAAAATTGGGCCTTCGGCATTTTGACAAACAGAATTGATATCGCCGAAAGAAACGTGGATGGAAGTCGTTAGGCGCCAACTAGCTTCAGAGCTTCGAAATAATAATAGGATGGGTGGGATAAGGTGGTCGTGTATTAAATTGATATGAAAGTGGAAGAAAGAGACGGGAAAAAAACTTTCATCATTTTACTTATACTTCATTTAATAATTACGAGGGTAGCCCGAAAAGTCTCTAGCCTAACACATACATTTAGCACCATTTTTCAACATAGTCCCTTTGTAAGTCTATACACTTTTCTTCAGCGATGCTATCATCTTTTTAACCTATCCAAATAATAGCTAGCGTTTTGTTTTGCAAAATAGGCGTTTACGAACGTGATGGCCTCCTTATCTGATGAAGAACATTGTCCTCCGATTGCAAAGTGAGAGGAAAAAGCACCACTAGGGTGTGCTAGATAACCCTAAAAGAAAAGAAAATGCACTGCTGGGAGATCTAGATTTCTTTCGGGCCATTTTATAGCGATAATAGCGTCCTCTTTTTACTTAGAAACGAATGATTTAAAAAAATAGTTAGTTCCTCAGCATAGTAATGTGGCATCCTATCATGCTGCATAATGTTGGTCTAATGCACAAAATTAGACAATTTCATACAATGCTTTCTCAGACCTAGACACGGGACGTATGAATAATGCTTCGTTTATGAATGACGAGAATACAACAATAACATGTAAAAACCTCTCAATTTCAATCTTCCTTCAATCTCAATTAAAAGAGCATATTCTGGAATATTCTAGCCAATCAATAACTAATATTTTTTTGCAGCTTTTTGACAACTCTAAGGCTTCTAGATTCTAATCGCTGATTTTCACTAAATTATAACAGTTGTTCGAGGTTTTTAGGAGAATACACCGACTCCTCTAGGGACCAGGGGCGTTCTGAGATTTGTTTATTGGCTAGAAATATATTCGTTATAACAGATGTACCATTCATATATACCTCCTTTTTTTGTTGTTGTTCTGGAACAAAAGACCACACAATACCCTGTTAGTTTTCACGTTTTACATTGGGCATGACTGCTTTTACTTCTGGTTTTCTCTTTTGGACACAAGGACCAAGGGGTGCTGTTCTATCCAGTTCTACCCTTCACGTATATTTTACTAATCATTCATAAGAATTAGGGCATTTTAGGGATGGAAAATTAAACGATTTCGAAGTCCATCTGTATTTCGTCAATCCTAAACGTAATTTTACTTTTAATTACTTCTCTATTTCATTCTACAACCGTTTCACTTGCAAAACACTTAACAACAGCTTATCTTAGCGGAGAATTCCTTTACAAACGGCTGCCTCCAAACGCAATTAGCATCCCCCTAAAGAGTAAACAGGCGAACCACCTCCAAATAACCCCTCTTGCGTCGTCAAACGGAGCTGTTACATACGTCAAACCTAGAATCGCAGCTTCCCAGGCTTACACAAGTGCTAATAAAACGTAGGAGGGTATTTTGGAGCGTAATTTGATACCGTTCCGCTTAAACGTTATAGTTTTAATGTTTATAAGCGGGATTTGAAATTTAACCGTGATGAAATGGTCGTGAATTCCAGCGTTAAACGCCGCTTTTGTTTGGGGGAAGCGGTAAAAATCGTTGATTCGTCAAAGAGTTAGGCTTACGAATCGTGAAGGTACTAAAAACCACTTCCGTTTCCAATTCGCACCTTTAAACTGTTTAGATTTTGTTTTATATTATTTGAAACGGTTGTAAATTCTTGTCGATAATCGGAACACTGTGTATCTATGAAGGATTTCGTTGTTTTTGTTTTATTTTGAAGATTGGGCGAAGAGATTACGAGGGAAGTGTGAAAAGTTTCAAGTTTCATTATAAAGATGGTTATTGTACGCATATTATTGTTGCATCTTAAAGTTTTAAGTTCCCGCCGCGATCATTTCAATTTAAAGGAGTGGCCGGTAAAATAAGGTATGACGACGGTAGAAAAAAATACAAATGATTTTTTCGCATGAGAGCAAATGAAGCTTGAAAATAAAAGAAAAATGTTAGTAAGTGTCGCAAAAACATGGCGAGAAAGTATTATGTCGCAGCCAGAATCGTGGGAGGAATGGTGCACTCTTTTGCATGAGATCTTTTCATTTCAAGATAATTCATTAACATTAAGGTTAGCAGTTTAATATTATAGATGGAAGTCTGTGGAAGATGTACTGTTAAACATTTAGGTTTAACAAAACCAAACGTGTTCTGGGCTTAGATTGTATCATAATTAATCGAAAATTCGATGTTTCGCTCACAGTCATATGGGGCTTCTTTAGGAGAGGGAAAGGTGACATGTTACAGTTAGGTCAACGTGTAAACCATGCCAGAGGCGAAACTAACTAAGCGGAAGGCGATTGATCGCGATAACTCAGCAATTGAACCATGTCAAAGGCGAAAATCAATTGCGAGTATTTTCGACTCTGATATTATTGAAGAATGTTCTACATATGCCCGATTTTATTGGTTCGTAAACGCAATGGTGATTTTTGTATGTGTACCGATTATAGGAAAGTTAATAAACGCTCAGTGAAGAATCAGTTTCCCTCTTCTGAGGATTGACGACCAGTTGGACCTTTTCGGGAACAAGCGGTTTTTCACTTCCTTGGATCTGAGACGTGGATATTATCAGGCACCCATATCACCCAAGTCAAGTCCAGCGATAGGCTTTATCACCCCTGATGGTTATTGACAGTTCAAGCGGGAGTTCCGGTTTGTGCGATTTTTTAAAGACTTAATATTAATATTGTGTTGGGTTCATTAAGGTATGAGGTAGCAATGGCACATTATAGTGCCTAGTGAAACTGTTTCAGAGGTGAGCAATAAAATAAGCGCAAGAAATCGGTAAAATAGAACATAACGACGCTAAAAAAATAGGAAGAATTTTATTGACGCCCTAGAAAAGCTCATCTATCAGACATTACTTAAAAAAGTAAATTTGTATCGTATGTAGCGGAGCCCATTTTGTATGACACTGGAAACAGCATAGTTTTTTTTTCCAATTTGCCCCTATTCTACAACGCGACTAACAGGGGAAAAGAAGGGAAAGAACGTACACGACTGTGACAGCGCGCTGTATTGCCAACCGTTTTTTAAGAGACGTACAACCGTTGACAACGTGAGCATTATTATAGGGTAAAAGCGGATATAATGTCTAGAGGTAATTTGTGAAGGCAGTCACGTGTTCGCGCGTACGTAAAATGAAATAAAGGAGAAAGGACCGTTAAAGGAAATGGTGCTGGTATCGCAAACGTATCTGTAACGTATCTAATACGTTAAGTTTGTATAATATCGATTTTAATAAATTTAATGCGGTTATTAATTGCATCACAAATTTATCAGTATTATGAAAGACAGAGGAATATACGAATTAAAGAGTATGGGCAACATATATTCCAACAAGTTTGCCAGAAATACGAATTAAAAATCACCAAAAATGACTTCAAACGTAAGCCACTTGATTAACTTATAGATACAAAATTAACATAACTGTGATGTTAACCTCTATACTAAGTTATTTCACGCTTAAATGTTTTAAGGTCTCCAACACCTAATCTTAATTTATCATCAATGTATCTAATCTTATAATCCTCTGTAGTTAATAGCCTCATACGTAATACATACTGGCTGTCTTACATAATAAATCGTGTCGATTTATTTTCGGTTTTCTTATTTTAGAGATAGAAAATGAGCTAGCGTATAAATTAAGCTGCGATTACTCAAAAATATTAGTTAATGCAGATTATTTATTTATTACCTCATAATGAGTTACAACACTTACAACCAATACGGCTGGGCGAATTACTTTTGTAGTTGGAAAGGGAGCTGTTATTAGGCCCAAACCATGAGCCTTTCAAATTGCAAAGCAATATATCGGGCTACATTGAAAAGACTACAATGAATAGTACCACGCCATACAGAACCATAAAATAAGAAAAAAGATTTTTTTACATTAATGTCCGTAACCTTTCTACAGGATCTTCAGAGCTTTTTAGGAAATTTAAATTTCTTTAGATTGTTGATAATTAAACCAAAATTGTTCTGTCGTTTTTTTAAATTTCTTTTAAAAATTGTTCTCTCCACTTTTGGAGAATACAGGGACACGATTTTGTATAATGGAGAAGCTTGACTAAATCCTTTTGGAGACATTGTCCTAATGTTAGAACATTTATTGACGCGCATAGGAGAAGATGGCTGTTCGAAAAACCCAAAAGTACATTTACCATGGCCAGTTTGTAGCTCGATTTTTATGGGGATTAAGAACTAAATAATGCAGCGCAATTATGGAACATGATTATGGAGTCTGCTCCGTAGTAATTCAGGCATACATCAAGGATGGCGTCAATCATTAACATCAAAGTTTATCCAAGAACAACCCCATCCTTTTTTAGAGCGAAGTATCTTATATTTTTTTAATTTTTCTTTGTTGTTATGTTATTATTTTTAAAGCTGATGTCGACCAAGTAGCGGTTTTTTTTCTCTTAGGAGATATTGAAGAGAAATAAATTTTCTAAAAAAAAAATTTCAAACTTACACGTAAAGTGTTGTATCTTGAAAACAAAAGGCTTACGGACATTATGTATAAGACCTCTGTTATTATATTGCGGTACTCTATCTAATGAAGTGCAAGGAACCTGGGAAACGTGTTAATCGCCTTGTAACGGCAGAAGATAATTTATGCTTTACAGAATTTGGAGACTTAGAAAGAGACCGTACATAAATTCATTCTTAAATTGAACCATTAATTGGCCGTATTAATTATTTGTGCATTACATATTCTAATATTAAGAAATCTCCAAATTCCTCGAAAAATGTTTGCGAAATTGTGATTCAGGATCAACGTGCTAAAGCAAAACCAGATACAGAAGTTCGAAGTGCATTTATCCTTCTTCTTTTTGTTGTTGTCTGTCGAAAAAAGATCAATCAACGTTTTAGTTACAGCCGACACACCGTGCAGACCGCCAAAGCGACGCTTCTAGATTAACTGCTTATAAAATGCATCACTTCAGGGTACCTCGACCACGTTCATGGACTCACATTAACCGACGGTGTCGGAACGAGAGAGCAAGAGAGATAATCTCGCCTTTGTGCGTGGCCGTAAAGAAAAGGAGAGTCGAATTCACCGATAGGACGAGGTAAAAAGCATCCATCGTGTTGTCGGGTAGGTCTAGCGCCTGGGGGTGCCCAAGAACAAGAGACCTAATGTGTGGCGTCTGGATGACCTCGAAAGGATACTCTAACCGACACAAGAATGAAGGTAACTCGGAAAATGGGTATAAAGGGAGGTATAATTATGTATCCGTACCTTTTTTGTATACCAATTGTTAGAAACGAATCTTTTTACGATAGATTATGAAGTTATAGCGTTATTTCAGGCGGAATTTCGTATAAATCACCGGGAATAACATAAAGAAAGGTGAATATGAGTATTACCGGTGAAGGCTAAAATTTGCCGGATAATTAGACCTAAACTTTATCAATCGAGATTTTTTTCAAACTTTCTGGTGCCAAAAATACTGCACCAAAGAAAGAAAATGTGATATCTGTACGATAGCACAATGCGAAAGTAGATTTCCCTTGAACGAGTCGCATTCTGTGCAGTTTCCTTGCTATGGCTTCATCCAGGCACCGAGGAGCTTCTTATTTGGTTCAACACGTAACATGGATTTTGATGGTTGCAAGGGAACCTTTGCCAGGACCATTGCCAATCTCATGTGTACTCTGATAAAAGTAATGTTATTATTTCTATCAAAAACATTAACGTTACTTTCGGAGACAGTCAACTATGAGCTTGGGTCAAGACTTTCTTGGTTCAAAAGCACGCAGTGCAGCCCGATTGTCAGAAGAAATTTCATCCACCAGCGTTTGACATTTCTACAAATATTTCCGCTTCAAACAGAACTAGAACATGTGGCATTGTGCAACTTAATTTTCTTAATTTTATTTCTTAATTCTTAATTTCTTAATTCTTCTTAATTTTCAAACATTCTGAGTACTGTATGCAATAGAAACGATCAAGAACACACTACGAAACCGTATCAAACTAAATTTTGACCAAAAGCGAAGATGTCTGGTTTTGCATGAACGCTCATAATCATTACGAATAATCCCTTTTCCTTTGAAAATAAGAATAAACTTCCTCCTTCTGAGATACAAGTGAGACTCTCTCGAACGAAAGGTGTAACTCCTAATTGATAGAAATCTCTACCATAACGCTTAGAAATTCACCACTTTTTAAAACAATATTCTTTAATTTCATGTACCTTAACACCAGAACCGCAAGAGAACGAAAAAGGAAAAAAATTGGAAAAGTGACTTTAGATTTTTATGTGTAATTCAGAAATTGTAGAAAATCACTTCGAATCACTATCACCTCTTAAAATCTCGAATTCTTCTAATATTTTCACTCTAAGTCACCGTTACGGTAAATCGAAGAAAAAATTACTCGTCTACTTTCTGAAACACTTGTAGAATAAATTACAGGCTTAGTGTCTAAATAGCTTCGTATCGAATGAACTGTAAATTATAGGATATTGGCATGCGAAGAAGCTTTTACTTAATAAGGCGGTTATATTACTAGCAGGTACGCGGTTTCCGCACGATCGTATCTACCTTCTTTTATTTTTTTGTTGGTATGCTTGCTTCCTCGTCAAGAGAAAGTACAATCGACGCAAAACGCTGCGGTACGCGAGATTCGGATTCAACGGCGCGAATCCATCCTAAAAACCCGGTTTACTTTTGAATAATGAAAAGAAGGCAAATTGACGCCGGATGGTTTGAAGAAATGCGCTTCTTGTTTCTTGTATTTAATGTAATGTTTTGCTGCTTTTACAATAGATCTATTGTCTTGATTCAAATATTTCTATGTGAACATCTGTATAATATTGTGCGTATATATCGCAGTTCTATGGCTTCCAATTTGACCTATTTTATTCAGCTTATTATTTGCATTTAATAATAGAGTGCTGAGAGTGATGTCGTGCATTTAGGCTTTTGATGGTTTCGTATGGTTTCTCTTATATCTTTAGCATCGCCTTTATGACATCACACATTATTATTTTATTATTACGAGGTGGTTCTTCGCGGTTTTCTGATGCCTTCTCCATTGCGTGATATTGTGCATTGTAGTTTTTTTCAATATCACCCTGTACATATTTATACGGAGCGTTTCCGTATTGCATTTATAAACTGTCAGTTTTAAAGCAAAATTCGATGAATAATGGCACTTCACCTACACATACATCACGTACACATATAAGTATTATTGCCGTTTGGTAGCTGCGAAGGTTGTTTCTTTTCCCCAATGTGACGGAGTCACGCTACGCCAAGCGTTACGACAATGGGATTCCGCGGAATTTTCAGTCAAAAACCGACTGCTCACATACAGCAGCGTAACGCAGTTTGATCTGTGTGAACAATGTACAATGTAGAAAGTCCCGAGTGCCATCTGGTTGCGGCGGAAAAGTAATTACCTGTGACTCCTCTCGAATAGAATTGGTGTATAATTTATTGCATCGTTATGCTAGAGTCAATGCTGTTACCTATATGGGGATACTGCGTTTATACTAATTAGTAATGTCATTCGGTTGGTACAGTTTTTGGCATGGACACCGTTATGCTAATTATGACATTCCTGGAGTTCGTTAAGAGAGACATCGTTACTAGCGTTCGGCATCACGGTGTAGGTATGAGTCATAGATCGTTCGCTAGATGATCGAGAGCACCATCCATTCTTGAATTATTTTGAATTTTAGTTTTAATGCCCAACTAACTAAAGATACAATTATCTTAGTTGGTACTCTTTCGGGATAATTAGTAACATGAAGACTAAGAATAAATTAAATAAAAATTTAGGAGGATTGACCTCGAAGTAGATTTAGTGAATTTTAGCAAACAGCGAGTAAGCAAGTTCCAGATTGTTAATTTCTGAAGAATTACTAGAACTCACTACTACTATTTCTACTATATATATGTAGAAACAAGAGCAACATGAAAATCGAATATTTTATTCCAAACGCTTTGCTAGAAATGATGATGTAGGGAATTCGCACGAAATAGACGTACACTTCTCACTGTATAAGAAGTTATTTATTTTCCATACAATGCAAAACCCGTAAGAAGCTATCTAAGGTGACTGGCTGGCATTTAGCGTGAACGTGTTTAGTAGAAGATTAAATAGAACACCTGTAATGGCTACTGTTAGTCGAAATGTTTAGCGTAATCTCTTAGAATGCCATCATTCTTAGCGTCAACACATATACTTTACGGATGTATGACATGGGAAGGAGGTTTTGTATTGTTCCCAACAAAAGAGAAATAAAAAAAGCAGCGGAGAGTCTATTACGCTAATAATACATGAATACATGGAAGGCGTTTGATTTATGAATTGGAAATAAAGTACACTACGTGCAGTTTTAGATATCAAAGCCAAAATGCTGCTTGTGTGCGGTAAGTTGTTACGTTTCTTGAACGAGAAATGTTAAGTATGGTGAGTGGCAACTGCTGGACAACATTGCTACCTTAAATATTTCGTGTTGAGTTTAGACACCATATCAGTGAATAATTCAGCAGCATTTGCGCCCATTAACTTACTTGAAATTAATGTCTCATGAATTGGTATTGTGAACACGGCTCAGCTGTGGCAAATGCTCTTTATTTCACTGCATCCAGTACTTTATCTAATGCAGGAAACACATTTTTTTTAAATGAAAGATGCAGCAGAGCATCCATAAAAGGAAATACCTTTTTGGAGTCGTTTAATTATAATAAAAATAAAACTTTAACAAATAACTATAAACAAAGGGTATCAATCAGTAACAACAAGCCCTTAGAAAAAGATAGAAAAACAAAGTATCTTTTGTAAATTTTTATTTATTTTTCAACATAATCTCCATTTTACTCTACACACTTTTCCGAGCGTTTCTCCACCGCTTTTCAGCCTTCCAAAAAGTAGGATTTCGGAAGGTCCTTAAAATAAGCATTTGTTAGGGCGATGACTTCCTCACACGCTGTCCGCCGGGCCATTTTTTCAAATTTGGAAATAGAAAGAAGTCACTGGAGGGCCAAATCCGATGAATACGGTGGATGTTGTCCTAATTCGAACTTTGATTCTATAATTTTGGACATTGAAACTGCGCAGGTGTGCATCATGTGCTGATGCACGGGAATTTCAAAAATTTCAAAAATGGGGAATGTTTGGGGGATTTTGCTTATCATAATGGCCACCTGATTGTAAGTAAAGTTAAATGTAATACCGATTATGTATCAGCGAAATCTTTTATTGAACGATTATCTGGTATACTGAAAAGGGAATCATTTACTACAGCAGGAAATGCATAAAACCATCGATTTTGCCTATAGTTACTATGGCAACCCTGTATTACATCATTTTTGTGTTTCATACGATGATTAACTGGAAGAAGAACGTATAAACAAAGAGGATAATGAAGATGTTATAAATAATATGAATGTTAAGGAAATGCCCCAATTTAATAAAAATGATTTACAGAAGAAGAAGAATAAAATATTAAAATAAAAAATAAAAATAAAAAATAATAAATAAAAAAAAATAATGATAAACACAAATACTAGTTTCATATTACTCTTATTCAACAAACATGTTCGAAATTAAGACATTATTTTAAGAATATAAATAAAGGGAAACACATTACATCTTCCACCATATTTTGGCATTAATTCTGTGCTTGTCTTCCACCTCCACCTTATGAAGTTGCACCTAAGATATTTATAAATTATTTTAAGTTTCATTTAATATAACACTTTAACGCATATTTTTAGTTATTGTATTATCTGGGCAACATTTTTTAATTAATTCTGGTAAATCTTCTATTATAGTGAACGGAAAATTATAGCTTTGAAGGCTCATTATTTCAGCACTTTTTGCAACACATATTTTTTTATTGCATTCACTACTTTTTGTATTTTTTCAAATAGAAGAAGATAAATAAATATAATAAAATCGGTAAAAATCAGTAGGTTTGGAAACAATCAGGAAATACGCGAAAATATTGGAAGATCCTTCAGGAGGGTTGGCAGCACTATGCGCTACTAGGTGCAATGTTTGAACTACGTTAGTTAATCTTGCAATTAAAAATATACTAAGAAGAGTGCATAGAAGATAACCAATCGCCAGCCAGATTTTTATCGCCCAATTTTGAAAAGCGTTCGATTACGATTCAATACCTTCGTTAAAGACAGGAATAGCTCTAAAACCTTTAGGATGTCGTAAAACCGCAGATTACGTAACTACGAGCACATAAAACAACATACATAAAATTACCCAATCGGAAAAGATACTCAAATACCGAGTAATGACAATGTAAACATGAGATATTATTACGACATATCTTATCCATGCTACGTCATTATAAGCTAAGCTCGAAGTAAAAATTTTATTCGGAGTTTTCTCCAATGTACCGCACCTATTGCATCAACATCTTTTTTTTTTATCCAAATACGCTTTTAAGTACCTAGAAGTTTCTAGATTTCGAACGTTCACATACACCATATCCACGTACAAATATACAAACGTATAGCTAATGTATTCCCCCCGAAGATGTCGTTTTATCGCAACAGTTGTTCACCTTGCGGAAATTTACCTTAATATCCAGGTCAACGGTCACCAAATAGAGGGCTATGAACTGTGAAGATGTTTAAAGCAGTGTTGCATATGGTCGTAAGGGCGAGATGTTTCGAAATCTTGCCGAAAAATTGAATTTTTTCGAACAGATGGTCGGATGAATGTGAGCGTGCATTGTATCTAGGAAATTATTCTATTTTATTGCTACATAGGTAGGCTCTACGTGTCTTGTAAGCTGTATAAGGAAATATTACATTGTTAAGAGATACTTTGGTGTGTAAATTTGTTACGTTACGCAATGTTTAACAGGTAGATTAAAGGAACTTTCTGCGTTAACAGTTTATTTTGTTAACGAAAAGTCTGTTGTTTGCATATGTTTATAACATCCCTTATACCTCATCATATTTGAAATATTTTCCTAAAAAATAAATTCCTCCTAAAAGCATTTATTTACAAAAGGAAACAATCTCGAATTTATTTATTTTCTAATATCTAAAGAAATGCTAAATTTTAATAAATACCTACAAAAAAAAAAAACTAAACCTGGAACATCTGTCCTCGAGATTATAGAGCACCATATCTTCCAAAGCCTATACGGTATTACGACCATATCATCTCTCTCAGTTACGAATTTAGGCTTATTCAAATAAGAGTTCCACATTATAACTTAGGGTGCGTCGGAAACAGAACAACACGAGACCTGAAAGTGTACATCTGCCACTTACGTTGCGGCAATATTAAACGATTATTTTGTAGACTAGCGTGATTATTACGTATTGTTAATCTATACGGTAAATACTTTGTTATAATTTGGAGGGTTCAAGCTATGACAATAGCGGTAGATCTGGAAGGTCCCCATAGGGATTGGGTTAAATTCATTTTTCAACTTCAAGTGTTTAAGAAGAATAGAATGGAATAGATTGGGCCGCTGTGAAAATGAGATCTGTTGATTGAAAGGTTCACAAAAAATATGGCGGAAATGATTGAGTGTTTTGGAAAGATCTTGCTTAATTAGCATATTTGCTCTTAGTGTTCTTGGAGCTGGCGAATTAACGTTTCTTCTTAGTGTATTTCTTAAATTTTTTCTCACATCAGAATACTATTGCAAGAAACGCTTTTTTAACTTGCTTTTCATTTAACGATTCTGACGCATCGGATTTTCTTCCTCTGGTATTAGAATAGAATAAGTACTATTTTTTCATTTAGATCATAATACCCTAGAACTAGAGCTGCTTTGAGAATAATTTGTTTTAATGTATGCAATTGTTTTTCTAAATTATCACTCCATCCATTATGTCGTCTTTCAGTAAGTCTCTTAAACCAGCAGTCAATTCACATTTTCGAGAATAAGTTCGTTACACCCAATAGCCTTTGTAGTGACTTCTTATTTGTGGAGGATTTTTAATTTTTGACCCAAAAATTTAACTTCCTTCATTCTGATGAATCTCATCCCTTTGTTTTTAGTTTTTTTTTTTCAATATTTCTGGCGTCCTAAACTCCAACTGTTTGGGCTATGATTCTATGAAAGATCTCACTGAAACAATTGACTTGGGTTGAGTTAAGTTTGAACTTGAGCTTGATTCGTCTAACGGAAATCATCCAATTACCACAACTGGCATTTTGCTTTGCACCCTTTTAATTTTGTACTAATTTCCTCCACAGATGTAAATGGAAAATGAGCTCTTTTTATAGCTTTATTTTTAACTGATTATGTTGCTAAGCCATTCAATTTGTTTTACGATAAATTATGGTATTCTTCTGAATGATGTGAATGATGCTACTTTTGGTGTTACTTTCATATCAATTTCTAAATGGCAACCTACCTGACCATTAAATAGATGGTCAAAATTTTCCTTCATGTTTATGTTTTCAATTTTAATGTCAATTTTTAACATTTTATTGCACGTATTTAATCGTCTCCATTCTCTATTTATACTTGTGTTATTAATAGGTTTTACTATATCTACAATCACTACTTCCTTTCTTGCTTTTTTATTTCCTCCTTCCCTTCCTTTTCAATCCCATGCACATCCTTGCAAAGTGATTTGGTCCTCCGCAGTTTGAACATTTTCTACTATTTGAAATGCGTCACCCATATCCACGTATTGTATCACATCCTCCACTCTTGTTTCTTTCTTCTTTCTTATTGACACTTTCTATTTTTTATTTTCTTCTTTGAGTAATGTACACTGACTATTTCTACTTTATTTAATTCTTTAGCTTGCTTTGATGTTATGTTTCTTGCTGGACAAATATCTAGAGCTTATTTCAATGTTGGATTTTGCGTTTTTAATATTTCCTTCACGAATACAACCATGGGCGTAGCCAGAGGGGGACAGGGAGGGGCCGTGATCCCTCCTAAATCTCTGAAATAATTTCACTTTTCAATTGTTGCAATCCCCTCCCCTCCGGTCATACAGAAGACTCTAATTGGCCCTCTCCCCTTGACCAAATTCTAGCTACGCCCATGCATGAAACTAACAAAAATATCCTTCATTAATTCACCTTCATTCTTCAATTTACCCTTCATACGTTTCACTTTGAAGACATGTTTTATACTTGCAAAAGCACCGACATGAGATACATACCCGGACCCGTTAGATAATTATTTGTGCACGTATTGTTAAGTTAATGGCTCCATAAAATCCTTCCGAACAATAACATAACTTATACAACATCCAATACATACATACATACATTATACCTACTATGTACGTACCAATAAATAAATCAATTTTATTATTCACAATGATTATTTGATGTGGTTGACCTACTATATAGCACTCGCATGAGTTTAATTTATAATTTATATTACACTGCGTAGGTAACATAACCAATTACGTATCCTATACGAACATTTGTAGAAATAAGGAAATGTGGGCCAGGTTGCAATATTATCAATAGATTGTTTAGGATAGAACAGGTCGATCGGACAATCGTGTAATAGAAAATTGTCGTCGCACAGAAATTGGGCGGCGATAAATCAGCGGACAATAAAGTGCTTGAATTATTGATCAATAAAAACTTACCGTTTGACGAGCTTTTTTTCTTTTGGAATGTCGCGTCGTGTTCATTCTGAGTCTCTTTAATATGTTTTATACTCGAATATGCATACGATAAGTATTACATTATTGCCTACCCTCCTCCTCTCGAAACTTCACTTCACGTGTGGCTGGTTAAAAATTAGTTTTAAACAATACAGGAACTTTTATTTTAATAAAATAAATAAAAATAAATCTTTAGATTACAAATGGAAATACCGATCAACAATAAACATTAAATAAACAATAAATATGAAGCAAAAACGAACAATGTTACCAACTATCACCAATTACGAATTACCAACTACCACCTTCTAAAATTATAAAGAATACCCTATTTTAATGATAATGAACTCGTCCGAATACGAGTTCATTAATACGCATGCGCGACGTTCTCAAAAAACATCCCAATGTACAAAATGTAACAAAAATACTCGGAGGAAATAAAATAAAAGAATTAAGTTTAGCCTTATTTGTTTCACCAAAAATGTAACCAATAGAAAACGAGTTAGTTGGCGAAAGGCGTAATGGTGGCTAGTGTTTTGTGCATGTTGTTGTAGTAGGTTTTGTTAAAATTTAAAACTTTTGGCTTCTCATTTCACGTTTTTATGCAATAAACATCCTTTATTAGCGGGGTGACATGGTATAAAATTCATGCGGTGTGTTGCAAATATGGATCTGAAGAATGAAGAGATTGATGCAAGATGGTGAGTCTAGCTTAAGCACAATTAAATATATTAATATAGGTAGTCAATCTCAAATAAACTTCCGAATTCGGAGTCGATTTCGTTTTCAAACTTTAACAAACGATTTATATCCATACATCCCATTAATCTCTATAGAAACCATTACTAAAGCCATTACAACCGATTATGATAGTTCATAAAATAATCCCAAATAGAACACGAAAAAGAAACAAATGCCTAACCGACGGTAATAAAAATAAATCACCAAGTTGTTACTGCAACGACAAATTTACGATTATACCATTTCTATTTTTTACACGCCTAAAGTAAGGCCTCCTTTCCCGGAGTAGTATTTCCAAATCTCTAAACTTTTAAATCTCAACTATACATGTAGTCGTGTATATATAAACAGTATTGAATTACAAACACGTGTTCTTACTATAGACTTCACGTTACAAACGTTCTCGACAATCGAACTTTAACAGCCGCGTAACAATTAGCTGTATAAACGAGGAGCCTATTGAACATTTAATTATTGGCCAATCGTATCTGAAGAAAAAAAAAAAAAAACGCTTTGAGTGGACGCTGACGTTCTTTGTTGTGGGGAAAAACAACTTATAAATAGAGGAGGAGATAATATAATGAATTGCTTTATGATCAGTGTATTAACGTTATAGAGACTTAATAATCTTCTTGGTCCATGCCAGCATGGATTTATAAAGGGGATCCATGGAAATCCGGGGTTTCCAAGCGACAAAATATTTTTTCAATATAATTAACTAAGTAAAAAGAAATTCGGCTAGTATTTTAGCATGACTGCTATTTTAGTGTACAATTATTTTGTTAATCTTAGAAGATAAAATGAAAGAATCAGATAAGATCTAGGAATCCCTGCTAGGGCTAAATTCTTAGTAAAACTGGAACGTGGAAGCTCATCAGCACCACTTGCCACTCGCGAAGATCGTTGAACACTTCAGCAAGAAGATAATCCAACTGAACTTAAATTATAAAATAAAACAAAGCACCTCTAAGAGTAAATTCGCAATAGCCCCAGGAAGAAAAACAGAAGAGGAACAAAGGACCAAAAGAACCTTAAAAGTTGTATAGTTGCTCGGGGATTGGTGCTGGGCCCGTTATCATTTTCATAATAACAATTCGGGATGTTTTATCTGCGAATAACAAGCGCGTTAAATTACACGGAAAACTAATATGCCAAATCGATTAATCGCAAATAACGATAAGACAAAAATAACAACATTTCGCGGGCGTAAATGCGCACTTGAAATAAGGATTGTTTATTATGCGCTTGGAGCAGTGTCCACTGACGTCAACGCAGTAACTCGAGAGCTTCTCAAAAGAGAAGACGAACAAGCAGGCACGTACATTGTTTAATTTCCGCAACATAAGCTAAATTTTACCATTATGAATCGTAAAAGTTGTTTATCTGTTATGTTAAGTGAAGGGAGCCATTTTGAAAGCGCCAGCGGTAGTAATAATGAGAGTATTTAATATATAAAAAATACCGCCGCATGAAAAGAGTATGTTTTTGCCTATTAAGTAGTAAATCGGATTAAATTAGGTATTAAGTTAGATGAGCGTGCGACGTGAACAAATTGCTGGTCAAAGCTCGGACGCTAAATCGCCATCTGGATTTGCTTACTCGAACCAAACAAACACGCGTAAATCGTGCTCTAAAATACAAACAAACGCTTAAAATTGCTCGGATCTGCTTAGAACAGACAAACAAACAAGCTTATAGATATTAAACATTTTACGAGAGTGCATCGCCCAAATAAATGCGATATATTACATTACTTCTCAACTAAAACGCCTCCTTTAATCTACAATAAAGCGATTTGGTCGAAAATATATTAGCTCTAAGTAATTTTATATAATATTCTTATACGGGGTACCACAAGTGAATAAGAGAGAGTAAGCTGTAGAGATATTTTGGAATCCCACAAAAATTTTTTTTTTTTAATTTGTAAAGCTAACCATCTCTAAACACCTGAAAACTCTTCAGAATTAGCATAATATATACTGTAGATTTTTTTCCCATAAAATTAGCATTTGCTGACCATAACAATAACTCTTGCAAATTGCGAATGCTTCAAAAAAGAAGAGAATCACAGCGGGGACAAGGGAGAAAGAGTCCACTTGACCTATTTCCGCTGCACAATCCGATCTGCTATACGTTTTATTCAGCGATGACAAAGTGTAGCAGCAGGCCGTGATATGATGGGCTGACGTCGTCACGTAATAAATGCAACCGCGATGCTGTTTTGTTTTTTTTGCCCTCTCTGCCGCCGAGAAACTTAATCGAAGCAGGCCGATGACGCACGCTTCCACGGCACACTTGATGTTATAAACTTGTATGATGTATAATATCGCGAACGTAATGTCGTTTTTTTTTTTGATGACGTAATTGTTAATATAACGAAGAAAAGTGAACGAAATCGACGATGAGATTCATTATGGCGCGTTAATAGTCGGTCTTTTTTTAGGTGATTTAAAGCTTCCGCAAGGTGGTATTCTGTGACCCGCGTTGCTTGCTTGTTTTATTCTTTTTTTTTAATTTAAAAAAAAATAATGGATTTGTAATAAATGAATAAAATACTTCTAGATATTTGCATTTTTGTCTATGATTTGGTATCGCATTTTGCTAATAAATTCTAAGTTTCCTTTCATATGAACTCTGGCATTCTGGCATTTTTGTCCGAAAAATGGGCAAAATTTTTTCTACGCACTATTTATTTTTTTGGTAAATTTCATTCTAATAATAACGTAGACTTTCACGCTCAGAGTCGTGTAAACGTGTTCCGGGTTAAGACCGTGTCATGTTGGGTAATCGAAAACACGACGTTTCGTCCACAATCAAATGAGTTCTTCAGAAGAAAGAAAGGTGGTAGGCCACAATTAACACGGCAGATATCTCCTAATATAGTCCCGCATGTAAATTTTAAATTCATTTTCTTTACTAACATAACTTGTTGCGTGAACTACATGAAGGTGTTTTGTAATGTGAGGTTAGCTGATAAGCTGATAACTTTGTTTATGTTGGACGTATAATGTTTGTTTAGGCTCACTATTATTTTTTTCTACAAGAATAAAATGCACTATTCACACAATCTACAGCTCAAGAGCTACTGATACTTGAAATCTCATAAACTATATTTATTTCATGTACGTAGGCTCCTGTAAACTTTAATAAAAACTTTATAAAGCATTCAATAAATTATTCAACATAAAAAAGGGGGCACGAAATGAAATAAAAGGTAGATGTTGTACCGAGCTCTAGTTTCCCACGAGATTTTTTCTTGATATTCTTCCATTTCACAACGATAAATATTGAAATAGTCAACCCCCAAAACACAACACGGAGACTCAAGATAGTACGAAAATGAGCTGTATGTATGTACTTCGCAGGTCTCTATCTAAATATTTACACGAGATGTAGTCTTCGGGAGTTTGAGTTTATTTAGAATGGGAAAAAAAAGATAGTCGGCTGTTAGCGTTGTGGTAAATGATGCACTTAATATGTCCTAAAAAGTCAGGTACGTCAAACATTAAAGCAGTTTTAACGTTATATTGGTTCTAGCTTTCTAGATTCAATCTGCATACGTTGTAAATATTCTGGCAGGGGTAGATCTGGTTTCTGGTAAATATTTGTAGAGGGAATATATCCCTTTAACCCACTAAGTGTCGTTTACAAGAGGGGAACTCAGATTTTATACCTTTTAATCTGTTTTTGGGTGATTGCTTTTTATTTGTCTTCTACTCTTTAGATTGTCTGTGAGTGTAAATATTCCTTTTTTTTTTAATTTAATTTTAATATAACTAACGTTCTAGACTATCTTCAACATTTAGGATCAGCTAATGTATGGCTATATCAGAAATTAAGCAGTTTTCAAATCTGTAGCAAATGTCAGATTTGTTTTGTTAAAGCGGGCAGAACTTAATTTTCTTAAATATATTGCCTTAATTTTTATAAAACAATTGAATTCAGCAATTAGTTTGACGTAAAAATGATTTACTTCGATAGGCGTAAATATCACTGCTTTAAAGCTACGAGGGTGATGGCTTTCCCATCTCTGTTCTGTGGGGAATAGAATGTGTGGTCCATTCCATTCGTAAATTTTTGTCTTCTCGACCATCGAGGTATGTCCTAGTGAAGCGAAAGTTTCTTGTTTTTTAAATGCGGGCATTTTCCTGCAATTTGTTCCTTGAATTTGTCAAGTAATGATGCATAGTACGATCGTCCTTCGCCTTTTTCTGAGGCGATTCACCCTTCGCAATCCGCTGTTTGGACTGTGCATTGGATTCTATTAATCGACGCGAAAACTCCGATTTATTTCGTTTAAACTGCTTCAATAGGGCGCTGGAAATGTTCATCCGAATGCGTTTTTGGACGTGAGTGAGCAAGAATGACCTGCGTCAGCCTGCGCTGTTAGTTTTTTCATGCCCAAATCTTGCCCAACACGTCCTTTTGAGCACCATTTGGTGAACTTTTTTTTTTTGACGTGAATGCAGTTTTTGACTGTCCCGACAGTTCATCCTCAACCGAGCTGGTGCGACCACATTAAAATTTAGTTGCCCAAAATGTCACAATTGATTATGCAATTCCTGTAAACAGCGCTTATCTCAGCTTCAGTTTGCGTAGACGCATGTCCTTCCAAATGAAAGAATTTCATGATATCTAGATATTAGATTTTTTTTATTGAAATACTAACATCAACTGACATAGACGACTGTTAAACATCTGAGCGTCCAAATTTTCAAAACTTCTTTTATTTTTCAACTCAACGTAATTATATAACCAGCACATTTTTAACGAGTAACGCATGATATGTGCGTCCCAATTGATTCAACTTTTTTTATTAAATTTTTCTCAGTGCGACCAGTTTCGGACAGAATACTTCTTCAGACATTAAAATGTAATAGTCCATGTTATCAAGAAGTGATTTAACATTTTTTAAAAAGCCATTTTGTGCCAGTTTTTGATGTCTGCTAGTAAAATTTAAAAAAATAATCTAATTGAAGCGTGGTGCGGACATGCTTGCGTGGAGCACGTGTACATAATCTACAAAAAAACAACGTTAACCCTGAACTTCTCAACCTGATCAAAGAGTCTATTTCAAGTAGGTTGCGCAGACAAATATTTTCCTTTCAATTCAGACAATGTATTACATATTCACTATTTACGATACCGAATGCATGTAGATTCTCATCTGTACTCTTTCCCACATATATTTAGAATATCTGGGCCATAAAGGCCAATTATCTTATCTATATTTGCATGGCTATAGTGTTAAGTGTTCGATAACAGTTATAATTCCTCAAGCCCATTTTTCCGAAGCAAAGAAAAGAAAAATGAAGTATTTCTAGACGGAATTGCAAACTTGAATCGAATTGAACTGAAAAAAAAGTGATATAAAAGGCGAAAAAAAAAACAAATTTATCTCGACTGGATCTGTAAACACTTAAAACTTATCGGATATCGAAAGCAAACAAACAATATATTGATATTACTTTTCATTGGGTAAATATTACTTGTACCTTCTATACCTCGTTCCATAGATTGAAGATTAAATAAACGTATGTGAAGGATTTTTTTTTTCTTTAAGTTGTGTGCTGTTCAAATAGAAGACACATATGTAATGTAATTGCTTTTGACATACATTCATGTGGAGATTTCTGGGTTTATCCGTCACATATAATTATTATATTATATCAGTAAATAGAGTTAGTTGAGTACATATTTTTTTTTTTGTGCAAGTACTTATTGGTGACATCGACATATTTAGTTTGTTTTATGCATCACCATGTTTATTTTAGATTTATTTTTTTACTGGCGGTATTGCTAACTATCTTTGTGCTAATAATTTCTTCTTTAAAAGAAGTGGGTCAATATTGGTGATGTAACGGATCGTATTAGTTATTAAAATGTTAATCGTGAAAATTAATTAAAAAACAAATCAAAAATCAAGAGGATGATATGAGAAATATTTAGTGAACGTATTTTGCGACATATTCTTGTAGCTCTATTTGCTTAGTTGGGCGATGGTAGTATCAACTTTTCATCCAAATCTTCTTTAGTGCACGTTCTCTGGGAAAAAGCCCATTTTGCCGATTGATTTTTGGTTCCTGGTGTGTAGTGATGTATCCATGCTTCATCCACAGTCACATTACGCCGTAGAAACTCACTCGTATTGCGCTTAAACACGTCCAAACGTCAGCAAACGCGGTACCCATCTCGCCGATAACTTTCTCATACTCAATTTCTCGTGAAGAATGTTTTGCACACGTTCAATTGAGTTGTTAATCATACTAACAGCCTCTAATCCGTATCAGGTCCTCAATATAGTTCTCTTAATAGATGAATCTTAGAGAATGAATTTGATCTCAATATTGGAAAAATTTTTTTTTATGTGTAGATAAGGTTAGGACGATGTAAATCGTTCAAGAAAAAAGCGGATATAAGAGGAGAAAGATTCTGGTCCGGATGCCTAGATTGGTGAACGGCAATTTCAAATATAAAAAGTTGTTTTTCTAAACAATGCTCGACTGCACACAGATACAGTGTCTGACGTGGGGAGATTTTTCTCTACCTTTAACTTGACTCACAGTAAAGCCAGAAATAAGTTAGGAGTGGGCAAAGCTTCAAAATTAGTTTTTCTTTTGAAATGTTTTAATGGTTTTTCAGACTATCATCGAGAGAAAATTTTCTTTTATTGAAAACGTATTAAAAGTTGCCAAATCAATGGTCCTGATCTACTTTGTCCTGTTCCTGATTACGTTTTTGTTTGATTCTGTTGTTTGTCGTTTCTTAAAATTGCTTTTAAAAATGGTTCCCTACACTTTTGAAGACTACAGGTACGTGATTATATGTTATGGCGAAGCTCGATCAAATTCTTCAAAAGCTCATATGGAACAGAATTATGAAATCTGTTGGTAACGTCAAAGATCAATCATTAACACAAAGATTGGAAAGGTGTATCCAAGAACAAAGACATCGATTTTTTAATTTAACTTTAATTTTTAATTTTTTAATTTAATCATTGTTTTTCTTTATTACGCTCATGTCGACCAAGTAGTAACTTTTTTGTTAATAGGTTTATAATATTTTTTTAGTGTTTTTTGTGGTTCTGTGCCACGTGGTACGATACATTTAGCTTTTTCAATGCCACCCTGTTACAAACTCATTCCAGATTTTTGTATGGCTCATACTTCAAATACCAAACTAAATCTATTTTTACCCCAATAATGTGGTCGCTAACAGGAAGTAATCGTAGCGTATTTCGAACTGCACATATAGACGATATAACACGATACACCAGACGCCGCATACACTTGGAGACAGCAAAGTACATAGACCTCATCGCTTTGCTAAGTATATATTCAATATTTATGTACCAATACATCTTATAATAGCGACACACGCAACCGGAGTACTCGGATTTTACCCATTTCAGTTAATATTTCTTCGGATTTGTCAATGGATTATAGGAAACGATCTTTCCGTATATGAGAGTGGTGCTTGCATGAATGTATTTAATATATCTTCGTAGATGTTAAGCATCTTGGAACGTAAAAGCTTGCGCGTTCAATAAACTAAGCTCCGATGAATTGGGGTATAAATTTGCTTAAGGTGTAAACTTGGAAACGTCCATTGAAACGGTTTGTGAATTGGTGGGAATATCTATGTGGATAGTGTAGTTTATGGGATATTTATTCAAGATTTGTGTGTAGGCTTTGAATGTATTAATATGGATAATAATTTTGAATTAATCTGCGGTCGTATTATGTTGTTGTTAATGTAATATTTATTATGTTAAGATTCGATGTATGTGCTGCTGCAGACAGTGCTAAAAATGTTCAACCTTTACAGTATTATCTAAGATAGATACAAGCATCTCGAAAAGATGCTTTATAATGGGCAAATTTGTCCACAACAGATAAAAAATCCGGGGTTTGGAACCAATTTTCTCCAATTTTTTAATATCCAATTAAGGTCATGTGTTCCAGTCTACTCTAATATTTTCCCTTTATTACTGCACGTTCAGACTCAGTGTGACAGGTAAAACAATTTTAATTGAACCTGTCACAAAATTCGCGAAAGGTTGCAATTTTATCAATTTTTTTTTCTTTCCTCACGGCTTGTTTTTGGATGAAATCTTAAGCAGCAATGTAGGAAGGCAAATTTATTTTTGTGTTTTTTTTTTCTAAAATATTTGAGAAAACATGTCTGAAAGATTCAGATTCGAGTCCCTTTTACTTTGTTTTTCAGCTTCTGATTATTCTGAGTATTCCTCGTCATCATCGAAATTGATGGTGCTCAATCTTTTGACTTCTTGCCGAATTTCTTCGATGGTTGCCATGGCATGAAACAATTTAGATAGGTTCATAAAATGTAGATGAGACGAATTTTATAAAGAAGAAATCGATTTTGAACTAAGACTGGACGAACATATCATACAGGCGCTTGGCTGGCGCTTGATCTGTACGTTGTAGAAGGTAGGTTAAGGTTCACGTAAGCCTTGCGGATAGTAAGCAAAAATTTGCTGACGATATCTGGATATTATCTAAAACCATCGCCACTATATACAAGAGCTAGTTTAGTTTAATTAATTTTAACGTTAAAAACTTGCGAAGGAGGACTTTTTATCGCCAACAAATATTGGTTTCGACTTGTCAAGATTAATAGTTCGGCAATAGTTAACAGATGCCCTTTGCAGAATTGCAGTTAATGTTAGCTGCAGAAGCAGCAGTTCTCCAATCGAATCGTTGAAACTAATAATGAATTTTATGCATCTACTAGTGATTAGTTTGTTATAGGACAAATTCCACAAATGTAGGAGCTATTACGGACCGAAATTGCCAGTAAGTAAAATCCGTTGCGTCTAGATAATTGTGGCCAATTGTAGTTACAAAAGAAACAAATTTAAAAAGACACCCATGTCTTCAACGTCATACTTTACATATTTCAGATCTCACAATTAGATAATTGCTCTCTTCCTTCCAACGTAAAAGAAGTCCTTTCCCCCTTCCTTCATGTCCCGCAATTGTACACAATACGGACGGACGGAAAAAAACAGTCCGTCATGGTGTATCTCATTATATGAACCGTTTAAGACTGAAATCGTTGTATCTCCGGCATTACAATAGCGCTATCGGTTAGATGAATCTCGACTTCCAAGCGGGTTGTGTACGTATCAGTCCCTGGATTGTAACAACGCAACGAAGCCAGGTTCTCTATAACTAAAAGTCGTCCTCCACGCTTTTATGAACATTATCGTGCGCACGTATCGTATAGCTTGTATCTTGTGCGTAGTTTGGGCGTCAATATGATGACATGTGTTTGTAGAATTGTATAGATGTACTTATAAAATAGTAAACAGTATGAAAAAAAAATGGAGCCAAGGCTATGCAATTATGGTTGGTGCTATTGTAATTAATGACAATATAATGCTGTGCACCTGCTATTTTTGCAAGGATATTCAGGAGGATGGTTAAATATAGCAACTTGGAATATTTGAAAATACGCCATGTACTTAGTGTTGCTTCTGCAAAAAGCGTTGCCTTTTCCAAATGAACACTATGTATAGTAATTACGTAAGCTTTTACTGTGTCCATAAAATAGTTTGTGTTTTCAGAGCTTGTTGGCTCTGATTGATAGGTTCTTTTCCAGAGGTCTGAAAAGAATCTATCGACCACGGCCAACAAGCCCGGAAAACGGACGAAATGATTAGTGTTGCGGTATACCCTGTTTTTTGAGGAACCTTCCTCTCCATTTAATTATACCTTTTCGACCTCTAAGAATACATTTTCTTTTTTCATGTAACAATCAGTTTGCGTAAATTTACCAAAATAAATTTGTTACATTCAAAGTCAAATTTCTCACAAATCATTGAAAATACCGCAAAATGGGCGTAATCCATGTAATCAGCAGGTCAAACAGCATAAGGAACCATCATAAATTTTTATGATTTTTTTAAATTTTCAAAAATTTTAAAAATTTTTGAAATCGTCCGAATTTCCAAAGGGGAAGAGATTTTTTTCATTTTTCATTTTCTTAATTTTCCTATATCTCTCCCACTAACAACATCATTTATAGATTTCGATTCGCTGGATCCATTAAAAGTTACCCCTATTTTTTATCTGTTACGGTAAGCGAGTTATCAGTTTTAGAATGTTGGGAAATTTTGATCCCTATCTTTGGCTTTTTTCAGGGTGTAATTCGAAAAATAAACGAGATAAGTAAATGAGGGTGGTGGAAATCGATTCTCGAGTCCGATTTTACTCAGAAATCTTCTAGATGTTGAAAGATAATTAACATAATTAACATAATAACTAATAATATTTAAAATACAAAATAATAATCCATTAGATTTTTAATACCCGTTCTACTTCTCAAAGTAGCCTACAAAGTCATAGTTTTTTTAAGGTCTTCTTGCTTTTAATAATTTTTACTCAAAATATTTTTTTTTAATTGGTAAAATGTGTTAAAACTTTTTTTAATTAAATTCGTAACCGCTGGGTGGCGCTACCTAACTTTAATTCTTTTTTATTCAATTTTTGGAATCTGTGATAACTTTCCTTATAACTACTACCAACCTAACTGCTGCACTTTTCTGCAAAATAGTAATTTTTATGAAGTTAACACGAAGATGCGCTGTCCTATCTCTCTACATGCTGTACATATAAGCTGTTCTACTAAAGATTGTTTTTTTTTTGCGATGTTACCATTTTAACCCAAACAATAAGTTAAATGATAACAACAGTAAGACATTTTAGAACTTTGTTGTACATCTCAATGTTTCATTGAATACGTAAAACGCAGAGTTAGCTCCGCTGCAAGCGAAGAAAGCGATAGCTAACAGGAAAAAGAAAGGATCGCTGTGCAAGTATAAGGTTTCTCTCGACTTATATAGCAGAGGTGTATGCACATATACATATTTAGGGTGTGCCTCCTAGCATTCCATATATCGAATCGTCGCCTACTTGATGCACATACACGCGAGAAGTACTCAAAGGCATGTACCCACAAACATATAGGCACAGCAGACGGAAGAGAGAAACCTTATTGGTGCTTACGATTAGTCATTTGTTTTTGGGTTACAACCGAATGGTTAGATTAACTCTATGTAGCATGTGGGGGTGGAATCGGCTACGGTTTTTAATTAGAAATGGAAATTGACACGTGCGGAGGAGGAATGTTATTTTCTCCTTATCTTCTAAGGTTTCTTACAACAAAAGTCGGGGAGGTGTTAATTAAAAACAAGGTGAAAGTAATACTTTGGAAGGTGACACGGTTGGCCAAGTTTATTTCTTTAAAGCTATCAATACTTTGTGGATGCACTACGAGTATTTATCAGAGCATGTCTTGTCTATTAAATTTTAATACAATTTAGGAGTAATTTTGTCCCATTCTTTTGCTTCGTATCACTTTTTGCTTAGGGACGTGTTACAAATGCGGAATGTGTAATAATTTATGACAAAGCACATTGTTTTTATCGAAGTAAAGTTACTACGTAAATAACTGGATGGGGGTAGAAAGTAAGATAAATTAAGTGAACCTCGTGTTATCTGCTTGATTTGGCTGACGAAGTTTCTCGTATGTAATTATCCCAAGAGTATTATTGATGAGAAGTAGGAATAATGAAATATCCAAATTGGATCCTTTGAGAGGTCCCTTTTCCAGATTTATCTCCTCTCTTCTTAGGCCAACCTGCCATGTTCTTTTTGGTCTCGCTGATGATTTCGATAAATTAGTCGAAATTCTCTGCACATCGAAAACTTCAAACGCACGCAACTGTTTATTTGGTGAAATTTTAATAAAAAAAAATAATTTTATAACTAATGGTTCAGTACTCTTTTCATCATATTATTATGTTTCGCAAGCAGGCAGTCTCATGACTCTAGGAATAGGAAGCAAAAATCAGGAATTTATAAAATCTCACGAGAAAGCCTATTTTGGATAAAAAAAAATGGGTGATATTTGATACCGCCATGGAAGAATCAAATCATCAAGTGTAGTGCACAAACGAAATTGGGCACAATATTAACCTTGGAGCGGGGGCGCTGGTGCATATGTGGGGGTTCATAGGGTTGATTTTGTGCGCCATACACCTCACTGTCTTATTTACCCGTTGCTGACTGTACGTTGAGTGTAATTGTTTTGTGGCTTCAACGATTGATAAATGTTTAAGTACAGTTGGTATCATATTTGGTATCGTGCGCCTGATCATATAAGGAAATATTTATTTTCTTTTGGCAATAAATCAACTGGTTTTCCGTTCTTGGGAGGTAAAAATCAGAAGAATAGTTCACGATAACCTAATTTTATTTCATCCCATTACAAAAAAATTTTTACAGCAAAAGGTTAAAAGGTCTTAGTGACGAAGAGCTTCTAACTGACTACGACAAATATCAGACATAGAGAGCGAAGACGCTCAAGGTGATATATTTGAAGTTGAATACAATGGTAGCTTCTACACCGGTAAAGACAAAAGAATAAAATGGCGGAAAATTGATTACCGTGCTGCAACTTTTACCGAATTATTTACATAGAATTTTGGCTTTCACAACACCTACAAAAATAATTTTTTCGTTTCGTATACCTCATAAATCATTTCAAATTATAAGGCCCTATATCCGTTTTTTATTTTTTATACAATACGTAAGTAAATACAAATTATGTGTATATAACGATAACGAAAAGGTCAAAAAACTGTTTCATTTCCCTACGTGAGTTGTATGAAGATATCAGGTTTAGATTTTCAGGTAAATATGTATCTCATACATTCAAGGATGATGGTTTACGTGTTTAATGCTGTCGACAAAAATTATTTGTGTCTTTAAATAGTACATTCTGCTTTCGAAAAGTACATCACACATGGGAAAATCCTCTCTGCATTCTTTAACATATACGAAAACACGTTTAATTTGAATTTCTTGCGCTTCCCACGCAAGAAACGTGTGTTCAAATTCAAATCCAGCCGTTGAGTTACAAAGATTCACTGACATACTTTTACTAAAGCCGCCGCAAGACGAAGAGTGCCATTAATCAACATTAGGGGCGTCGGAACATGGTCGCAGACGCTATGTTAATCCTCCATGACTAGAATTTTGAACACGTCCAATATTGGATATATAATAGGATGACTTCGATCTGAATATTAAAGAAAAAAAATCGGAAACAGTGGCGTATCTTACGAAAATAATTATAGATATTTTTAAAGTAAAGTTTAAGTACAAAATAATTATATTTACCCGTATTTTTTTAAGACAAACCACGTTAAAACATGTATATAAATATGGGCGAACTATTTTTGAAAGGAGAAATATATTATGGAACATTCTTTTTCTTTTTATTTCATTTATTTATTTTTTCGTTTTATATATTTCCAATCCCCTTTCATCTATATTTCTCCTCGTTTGTTTTCCTCAATAGATGGCAATAAGAAACCCGCGTATACCTTATTCATATTTTACTAGTCTTCAATGTTCACAGTTCCCTATAATTGATTGCTTTTTTTTTAATGTTAAACATTTCTTTGATAATTATTTTGTGATAAGTTAAGCAAGAAGAAACTAACAGTATCCCAGTAACAGATCGCTTGAGAAAGCCGACGAAATGGATGACGAAACGTACGTAATATATAAAACGAACGATGAAGATAAGGATTGTTTTCTTTTCCCAAGACCTCTAAACCTAAGTTTAAAAAAAATTTTAAGATTAACTTCACCTCTAATCCCAAAATTATTTACTGAGAATTTTTATGATTGTAAATCGAGCAATAATTAATTTAGAAGATTGCAGTTAGATAATTACCTAAAATTACTACTAATTTTAAGATTTTACATTAATTTGGATGTTTTGGGACAACGATTCTATAAAAATTGTATTTGTGGGAAAAAGGAAGCAAATAGATTAAATTGTGAAAAATATTATGAACAGGCTATGGAATTTAAGAAAGAAGTTATAATAGAATTAAGGAGTACAAAATGAGCTAGTCCCATCGGAGAACAAAAAGCAAGCGAGCAATTTACGATTTACGTAGAAAATATGACTTTAAACGAGGACAGTCTAAAAAGCATCTACCCTCAAACAGAAACAAGTATTTCTTTTGCCAAATTCAGGTTTATTTCTCAGAGTCAGAGTCTCCCTGTAATTCTATACACTTTTTCCAGCGATGGTTCCATCTCTTTAATCCGTCCAAGTAGTACTCGGCATCCCATTCTGCAAAATAGGCGCTTACGAATGTAATGGCTTCCTTATTCGACGAAAATCTCTAGCCTCCGAGCAAAACTTTGGCACAAAAATGACTGATGGAAATTTAGCAATTTTTTTGGCGTCGATTTGGCAATTTTTGTTTTTTTAACCTGACAACACTGATCGAAATTATGTTGGTTACCATGAGGATAATTCTAATTTTGATTGCTATTTTGCTGAATTTTAGACTATCCTCGTATGCTTCAAAAGGATCATACGGTAATTAATATAAAATTAATTAAGGACGTAAAAAGCAATGGAAATTTACAGATACAAACACACTTTGACAAATTAGGCACTTTTTACCTAACTAGGAACCGTTTTTTTAACAATTTTCTCGTGATTGATTTCTAGGATCAATTTACCATTTATTATATCTCTGAGACAGATTTATACGCTCAAATAAAAAACGGTACATTAAACAATGCTTTCCGATACACTTTCTATAGGTAATAAATTCTGCACAGTGTAGAGGATGTTCGCTAGAATGGCTTGTTGTACAACTTCCGTTACAAGCCATTGTATTAGGCCGCTACATCATTCCGTGTGACGAGGCCGTGTACTAGCGTAATAAAACCAACGTAAAATAAAAAATTTCCTACGCGCTGAATAGACTTGTCGCGAATTATAAGCGGTGTTCCGTTAATTAAATTTTATTGTCGCAATTGCACGTTATATTACCGTTTGCAATCTATTTTGACAAGCTTCGTAGTGATAGTATAAATAGATACCGAAACATCAGCTTGTGGTTATTTTTAAAACCAAAAATTAAGAGCCGGTAATACACGTAACTATCTTAACCAATTAAGCTTATTTTCAACAATGAATACTATTTAAAATTAAGCATTATCTAAATATCCTCCAGGTGTTTATACCCCTAAAAGAGGATAGCACTTCTTACATCTTTTATTCGATTCACTAGGGTTTGATTAACTAAAAAAGGGGATCTCGGAAAATTAGGCCCTTTTCAACCGTATCGTGAGCTTTCACCCTTTGTCTATGTAACAGAATAAAAGCAGCTGTTGCTGTTGAAAGCACGAAGAATATAAGCTAATAATTTTCGTATAACTTAATTAGAATAAAATAATTGTTGAGAATTTGCCTTTAAATATTTTAATAAATAATATAAGATAACAGGTAATATTATGAAATGAATGGAATTATTGAAATAGCACACCTGTTCTGTTTTTAATTTTTATCTGACCTCCATTTTGTTGGTTTAGTTTTAAATATAGATAGGTCATTAACCAGACAAGGTCATACAGGCAGTTAGAATAGAATTTCAATTAGATACATGTGTATGTGTTAGTTAATTTGTTTTTTTTTTTTAATAAGGGGATATGTTTAGAAGAAAAAAGTAGTTATCGATAATGGAACTGTTACCTATTTGCAAGTGCTTTTTTTCTGCAAATATTTAGGGGAAAAGGTACGTACTCAAGGGCGTCAAATAAAACATCAAAATTTGGTATCCAAAAAATATATTTATTTTTTCTCCTTATGCCGGAATATAACAACAAATTAATTGTCTACAAATTTATATCTTAACTGAACCAAATTTCTTCAAAATCGTTTTTGTCCTAAAGTAAACATGGTTGATGTACCTTTGAACAATTGTTAGAATATTAAATTATTCCACATTATGGTAAGGTGTACCATAGCTGGCGACTTCTTCGTTGTGTTCCTCTTGTTAATTTAGGTAGAGGTAAAATCAGAACTATTTCCGACAGAAGCTTCGTAAAGAGTGTCGTCATATGATGCGTGTTTATCTCTTACAGCTTTTTTAACAGCTAACACTGCACTTGATATGACGTCAGTAATTTTTTCAACAGAAAATTTTTCTTTCCAATTTAACCGGTACAAATCTCATCTACTTTTACTGTTCCGCTAAGCGTTTTTGCTTTCTTGCCTATTTTTTGGCGCAATTGGCTCCCGATCGCTTGGCTCATATATAGAATAGGTATTTAAAAAAAATCTTAGCCTCAAAAGATGAATTAGAAATATAAAGAACAAAGCAAGAGATGAAACATGCTTTTTGACTATACATTAACGACTGACTCGGGTGGAAGGCGGAGAGGATGAAGAACGTGTGTAAACCGGTACAACTCTGTACGAACTTCTATGGTTGGTATAGAAACGGTCGTCGATCCGCAGTATGATTATTGCATTGGACGAGAGAAACTCATTTCCAAGGAAGGTGGAAAACCAATTGATAGGTACATATTTGCCTAATAAAGCCGCAATATCAGCGTGACTCTAAATGATAAAGGTGGTCGTCGATCCGCAGCCTGGTTATGAGGTATTGGAGGTAAAAAAAAAAAAAATTCAAATTTATAATATCCTGTAATCTTCATAACAAAAGGTTTACAGGCATTATTGTATAACACCTTTTTCATTATTTTACGCCTGATAATACGCATTGTAGTTTTTTTAAATGTCACCCGGTATAAGTTGAAGGATCGAAACTTTAACACAATATACACAGCAGATCGAAGCAGAATCACGGACGGTGTTGATCATGTAAACAAAACAAGATATGTAGACTGCATTCGTCTTGCGGGGAAAGGAAATTACTTTGTACATAACGAAGGTGAATGAAATCCAAGGAAAATAAACGTTTCGGCCGGACCTTGTATAGTAACAAGAAGGCCAAACCAACTTAATTAAAGCTTGATCGTATTCAGATTCAATTCACTTAATCATGTTTCTCATATCCATTCACTCCCGAATAAAAAAAAATCTCTTACATTCACTGTGTAGAGGGCAAACCAGAACAATCTGTTAATCTATTATTTATTCTCGAATTGTGGTCGCTTCTGTCGCGCTTCGGTTGTAAATCTTGAGCTATCGAGATTGAAAACGATTGTATGCTTATGTGCATGGATGTATACAGATATATATGTGTCTGTTTTGTGTATATATAGCACATAATTCATGGTATTCGAAAGTTAGATTGGGATGATATCAAAAGTAATGCGGCGCCTGTATTAAATTAAAAAAGCGAGAGAGAACAAATACCAATTCCTAGAAGGAGAAAGAGATCTTACAATGTAATAGTAATAGCATTGATAATAATGAGGTTATCTTGATATTTGGCGAATTATTTTATCTATAAAATTCTCGTACTAGCGATTATTATCAAGTTCGTTTGATAATTTATAACATTCAGAGATTACACGTCTTGTCTAGAAAATATGGTGGTTACCTTTTTAGTGCATCTGAGTTGGAATTGTGCTTGTTGTCCGAAAGTTTGCCGGTTGGAATCTTATTTTCGATCTCAAATCTCCAAAGTAAGTAGTCGCTTTCTTAACTACTTTTTTCTAGTTACAAAATATCATCGGGTGTTACTACAGCAATAATTTTAAATGGTGTTAAGTGAAAGTATAGCATCAATGTGAAGTCGTCCAGTGTGAAGAGGGCAAATAATTGCGTTGTATAATACGGGCATGATGAAAAATGACGTGCAGTAGTATCAAATTGCTTCGCATGCCTTGATAGTTGCCGTAATAACTATCCTGGTAATGGTTATTGGGTTCATGTAGGCATTTGTGAAAGTGGGAAACATCGCTGTAGATCTTAGCAAAGCCTCCGCATAGACGTAACATGTAAACTACGTTGTATATACGTGGTGAATCGATTTAATCTTCCATACCAAACGCTCTAATCCATCGTTTTTAACGACATAATTCAATGTTGATTCGTAAGTTCCATCATTTGTGGAGACAATATCATTGCTTTTTAAAGCTAGGAAACGATGACCCCAGATTTTCATGATTAACGTAATTTTCAACATTGTACATTCGCAACACTGTACTAAAACAAAAGAACTCGCGTACTTCTGCATATAATTAGTTGGGTAAGATTTCCACGTTTTCGTTCGCGTTATTAACCCTATTCTGAACCGGTAGCATAAGTTGCAAAGGGGAGGGAAAGTCCTTCAAAGTTCCTACCGACATGAGAAACAACCTCTGGTCTAACCTCATATATTGTACGAGCTTTTCCGTAGAAGGAAAGAACAAGGAGCTGGTTAGGAACTTACACCATATCTTTCTCCGGTTGTTCGCGAGGTCGTTAGATGCATACTACCGGGTTATTGTCCTTAGGAGAAGAGATGGCGTATTGACTCTGAGGAATCTCTAAATAAAGTGTTTAATTACATAGTAAGGGGTGTGCTATGTACAGCGACTCTTCTTATATTCTATCTTGAAGGTTAATTGTGTTAATTTTTAGCTTTGCGCAAGTTTCCAAATTTAGAAACTATTTCTTTCATTCGTGGGAATTCTTCTCATACTGTTATTGAATAATCTCAAGAAGCTATAGTCATTGGTAGAAGGGAAAAAATCTGCAAATAATATAATGAAGACGACATGGTAATAGCTGTAACTACAACATTTGGAAATAAAATCTAAAATTATCTTTACGAAAAAGAGTTCTAGATTTGAACGGTCCGTTCTAAATATTCATTAAATTTGCGTTGCTTTTCAAATAAATGGTTTGTAAGCGTCTAATTCTCGCTTTTTCTAATTATAACTGTGCCCGGTTTCTACATTCGACGACTCTAACCGTCCGTATCTGTAACGCATAATGTGCTCATTGATTCTGGTGCCCATCGCTCTTTTCGTTTGATCAATATAGGCAATTTCACAGTCATTATATACAGTTTTAAAAATGCCTTTGATGATCTTTCCATCTCCGGTTTATCGGTTTATCCGGTTTATTCGGATTGACAAAAAGGTTTCTGAAGCTATTGGTTTCATAGTTTATCCGTTTTGAGGATTTTTGCTAGGCAGTACATTTTTTGTAGGGTTTGGGATTAATAATTTTAACTTAAGATACGCGTTAATAAGTTTTGGGTAATTTTTTAGAACCTCTTTTGATTCTCTAATCATGGATTAATTCTTAAAAGGTCCTGATAATAGCGCATAAGTTGACATGGTTGAAATAATCCAGTTTGTCCAAAATGATTATTCCGTTCCCTTTATGCGCTCTTAAATAAAAACTATTTTTATTTTTAAGGCACTGATTACCTGCGTTACTTCTTAAATTGGACGCTTTTGACTAGCTTATTAGTCAGCTTTCCTACTAAATTTGAAACCCAAGATTTCTTTATTTTGGGGAAATGTTAAACAAAATAATTTCGATATAAAAAATTTTGAAAACGGAAACACGTGTTATGTTTAATAATGTTGATATTGTGACGGAATTTTTACGATGTAGTTGCAATAGAAAGTGGGTGTTGACCTTAAAAATTAGAAAATTACGTTTATTTAACAACAATGGACAACGGATAAGATTATGCATCACTGAAAACAAAAACTTTCTCAAGATATTATTCTACACCATGCAATGGCCGCGCATCTGAGTTTTTCTAAATAAATTTAATAGATACTATGTCTCCAACGATAAATACAGCAACCCATCAATAATATCTCAACGATCTACTTATTCCATCAACATTCACTTCAAAATCGTTTATCTCATAAGGAAATCGCTCTCGAAAGCATACACGTAAATGAATCTTAAAGTCATGTTCATAACCATTAGCCGTCGCTGCCTGAAATGGATCTCGAACTTCGCGAAAACACCAAGATGTTGGTCGCGTAATATCTAGCATTTTTTGCGCTTCACGAGCTAACAGTACCTGTCTACATTATATGGATATGTGCGGGTTTATTCGCGTACCAATCATGGTAATATTACCGCGTCACACACAGAGGAGATCGTCGGCAAGAAACTGGTAGGTACTGTTTCTGACGAGCTTGGCTTTTCCGCAAAACCACTATAATAAGGATGATAATCCCTATATGGAATGTTAAGTATACGGTATATCTACAAGGTGTGACAGTTTAAACGATTGGTAGAAGTGTAGAAAAGGATTATCCATAATCGTAAGCTTTAGAACCTGCAAAATTATTATTGCAATATTGTCGCTGAAAGAATTTTAGTGTATTGTGAGTCTAGACTCTAGATAATGAAATAGCAATAGTAACAGTAACAGTTCCTCTAAAGCATAACAATTTTTCCAAAAAATATTTATGCAACTGCCAGTTTATCCAATTTCATCATCATAAAACATAACGCAGTCCACTATTCACGCCTACAACGCCTCGTAATACGACGCCAATCTACGCTCCTTTTTTTCCATTTCATAATCAGCGCTACCAACCTAAAATCGCCACGGGGTCATTCCACTTTCTAGGCCAGTGAGCACCTGTCAAAAATTCGAAACGTATGTGACTCTTAAACCACAGCAAAGGTGGAGAGTACAGAGGCATTCTTAACGGTCGAAAAGGGCGTATCGGGTTACATCTTTGGGACCCGTTCGATCCGAAATCCAATGCCTTCTCGATGGCAATATCGAAACTCTCCGTTGTTGCTCCGTTCCACGACCCACTCGATCCGTACAGACGCTAATACGTAAACGTATTGGAATTGTATATGCATGCATCATGAATACGCGATCGTGTTTTGTTACCTTTTTTTGTTTTTATTCTCGGTATAGGTTCGGATTTGTTTTGTTTTCTGTTTTGTCATCTTTTATTTCTTGTCCGTTTGCAATGTCGAGGATAAACTTTCTTTTTCTGCGTTGGTTTTTTTCTTTGTTTTAGTTTTGCTTCGCGATTATACATATATAAGCGTTTCGTTTTTTTCTTTGCGTAATATATTGCGCGTTTTGAGGTTATGTTTTCTCGTTTCCGCGAATTACTAGTTTGGCGCGTAGGTTAGAATTTGCATATCATGACGTTTGTGGTTGCGTTGCTTTTGTTTTTGGTTTATTGGCACGAGGACGCTGACAGGCTTTTTCTTGCAACGCACACTATTTAATTTCTAATTTCGTTATTTGTAGATAACAAGAATAGAAATATCCATAATTTAAGAGAGATACACGATAGACTATTTTCGAATAAGAAATATCTGAAACCAGCAAAATCTTTGCGGATTTTGATGGCCAAAAAATTTGAAACATTTACAACTTCAATTCGCTTAGAACTATTGATAAAAGCTAAAAAAGGAAATGGTAAAGTTATAAGCCGCATAGGCTTCTAGTTGAGAACAAAAAGAGAAATTGCAACCAGACATTGTTTCCTGCAATCTTCTTCATGCCAGTTCCCTTATGGAATTGCATGGTCCACTGCATTCAGCCTTCATCTGATTTTCATCTATAAAATTTGCTGGGACGATGGACGCAAATAATAACCTTCTAACTTCATCATTGTCTAATAGAACCAATGTTTAATTCTATAAAATTGTTGTACTTAAGGTAACTTCAAAGAAAAAAATTCTAAGGTTGAAAGATTGCACGACATTGGCACTACCATTTCCCGAAATAACCTGTCCAGAAAAGTTTTTTTTACAATAGTTCAATAGTCTCGTGAAACGTGGACATGTTGCATCGTCTTATTGAAAGAAAACATTGTTTAGGTCAATCTTCCTGTAGCTTTAGTAACGTGACTTCCTTGTTCTTAAAAAAAAAAATAAAGGACACCAACTCCATGAGCTCAAATACCGCGTCAAGGTGATGGAGTAGCCAATTCTCGAATCACTTGAGGATTTTAATCAGCCGAATTCCTGAAATGATTTTTGTACCAAAATCTGGACCGATTTCCAATTGCTTCAGAAGCCAAATTGCGAAAGCCTGCCACACATGATAGCCAGCAGGTTTAAGTTGGGGGGTAAGCCGCATTTTTCACGTTTTCATCAAAGGGCCAAGTTCTTGAAAATGTAGAACAGAGACGTTGGTATCTTGTCTCGCACTCTGACTTACATCAGCGATGTCTGCCACTTCATTTTTTTTACCTGTACAAATACCTAGTCTAACGTAATTGTCAATACAAAAGTTAATTCTTTTGTGATGTTTTCGTATCAGATGAAATATGTTATAATACAGATTTACGTCAAAATATTTTTATTTATAAGTGTCTATTGCGGCACTAAACCTAATCTTCCTACCAAAATTGGAAAATTCTTTCACCGCCCTAAAATCTAAAATTCCGCGGAATTTACAGCTACTATCGTACGGTACCGCGTTAGCAAATCGGGTACAAGAAGCGGACATTATTCACCGCTATTCAGGAAAAGGAACTGGAGAATTAGCCTTTTCCTTTATTACGACATCTTGCAACGATGTAATTACTATGGTAGATTATAATCTGCGAAACTTAGTTGCCGGATAATTGAAATATCATCAAAATTGCACGTAGAGAATGTTTTTGTCTATTATTTAATTATAGAGGATATTTTTTAAAAAATTTGGATTTCCTGCTCACAATAAACAATGCTAAATTATTGAGACATTACATCTATTACTTTCATAATGTTTAACGTACAATTAATGGCACAAAACAAGAGATCTCCTATGAACTCCTATTCACCCGTGCAATTTTAAAGGAAAGACCACACATCGAGACCTTGCCTATGGTAACAACACAGTATTTCATTGTGCTGTATCATTATGAGATAGGTTGATGTATACGCGATGTATCTTACCTTTGTGTATATGCTGTATAGAAACCAGAAGATGTTGAATGTGTATACACCGAAGGAAGATAATATCTATTGCTTGCAGGACAAAGTAGACGCATCTTGTTGTATCTTCATGTTCAATCAAAGAGCTGTGCACATCCGAACGAGACAAGCAAAAATGAAAGCTGCGTTATTGTCCGGTAGAAGAGGTAGTTGTTGTTAAGGTTGTAATATGCTTTAAAGAAGTGTACTGTTCGTAATTTTCTATCTAATGTCAGAGAATTGTGATGCTTAGAGTAGATGCAGAAGAGGAGTTTTTTTTTTAAAGCAGTAGTTTTCTTTTTCGTCTAAGAGAATGTAAAAATTGCTTGTGAGAATATCACCGTCTTATTTTATATTTCTTACAATTACAACCATGAGGGGATTAGTCCGTCCATCTACATCGACATCTTGGTCGATTTGGTCTATTGCAAGGTTGCTTTGCAGATAGTGAATTCCAGAAATTCATTGAGCCAGAAATTCACTAACAGATAAAATCGAATTCTACAGACGGCGCAGCGTGACACTGGCAAAAGGCAAAACATGAACGCAAGTGTTTCCTTTCCGGCCCTTTCTCCTGGGCAACGTAAAATTAGGCTCGCAAGAACTCGGCTCAGCGAGTAGCATGCATCTTGACAGTCAACGTTACAAAATATAAAATATCGAAATTAATGGCTTTTCGGACGAATTGAGGGTCGTGGAATTTGAAAGTGTCTCTAAACACTAGATTTTTATTTAAATTGATCGAAGTTCCCCTTCGTAAACGCTATATTTATGCGTTTCCTTTTTAAAACTTAGCGACTTTTGAATAATTACTTTGACTTACACTTGAATTCTTAAAATTAACGCCTTTTTAGAAATCGAGCTTTCTTCCACTAGAGGGACTCGATAGGCGGACAAACTGAAGTCAGTGAGGGTGGCGCTGACGACAGATTTGTCATTCTTTATGCTATAGGCACGTATCCCAGTGCCACGTTGGCCTTGTACATCATGCAAATGTAGAAGCAAACAGGTCCAAGCTCTGTTGTAAGAGTGTTGGGAAAATATCATCCTTCCCTGGAGATTTAAATGGTTGGAATTTGTTAACCGCTTTGGCTCGTTTACCACATATCTAGCAGTGTTTTAGCTGTCTATTGGGACCTTTTTTGTGGGGGTCGGTTTAATTTAAATGTTTAACTTAGCGAAATGTCTCTTCCTATGACATCACATTAGTGAGTTAAACTAGATAATCTAGCCAAGTCTAACACATATGTTAATTAGATGCTACGCTACAAAACACAGAACAAAAACATAACAAAATCAAGATCAGAAACCTAATAAAATAACAAAAATAGAAAGAAGATAAAGTGTTATTATTTCTTGAGTTGATACATATATTGATAACTACACACGGAGCATAAATAATAAACAACCCGGTTCGAATGCGTTAAACGACTGCGAGCAGGTAAATAGCATGAATTTATCAATATTTATCTCGGGCGAGATAAGTTATTTCTTCGAACGGCACTTTTATTGCCAAGGTTTGAATCCCATCTGGTTTATCGCCTTGTTGTTGCGGCGTTCTGCAAAGCAATCGGCTATTACCTACGCGCTGTACTTACTATAACGCTGTCTCGACTGCATTTACGCCATCAGGGAGAAGAAAAAATACGGACCAAGTGCGTTTGGCGTATGGTACCGCTAGCCATTGGAAATAAATCTTTCCAGTCGCCTAGACGTGTTGTTCGCGGAACAGAACAGCTCTTAAGGAATGAGTTTTGGATGCGCAGTGCGTGTTCGTGGTATTAAATGCCGTGATAGTTTAGATTTATTTCTTGAAAATCATTTATAAGGTTATTGAAAGAAAAATCAGCAAGCAGTAATTTTTTTCCCGAGCAACATTTTCCAGACGAGATTATTGTAACGTTATAGAACATTGTAAATAGTGATGCAACGAATCGAATATTTCATTATTTATTGGCAACTCTAGTTAGAACTGATTGTTAGTTTCGTATACCAGACAATTTATTTCCGGCTCTTTCGATTTTTTTAAATTTTCAAAATGTTCACCTTTTGTGCTCATTTTGTGCTGATTTGTGTCGTAAAAATTTTATTTCATTCTCGAGATGTTCACTTTTTAAAAATTTGCATATTGTCCTGATCTCTACCGCAAAAATGTTATTTTGGGTTCACCTCCTTCTCGAAATAGTCGAGAAGTAAGAAATACAGGAAATTTTGATATTAGCAACGTTTCATGTTCGCTTTGCGCTTATTTGCACTGTGAAAATTTCGTTTTGTGTCTTCGAGATATTTGCGATTGGGGGTTGTTGCGGACCGTTATTCAACAGTATCAACCGCATCAACTTTTCGATCGTTTCCAATGGCTACTTATTCTCAAATATTTCTAGAACGATGCGAGCACAAAACGAAACTTTTACGGCACATAACGGCACAAAACGAAAACATTATCAAGTATTCAATAACCGAAAAATTAGTAATCTTCATTCTTAAATATCTCAATTAATCTCAATATCAAATCGGCACAAAGCGATGGTATTATAAAATTTTCAAAAACCAAGAGATTGGTGCAACCGTCATTCCGGTATATCTTGTTTCTCGATTATCTCTGAAGGTAGGTGAGCTCAAAATAACGCTTTTACAGCACAAATCAGCACAAAACGTGGACGTTTTCGAATTAAAAAAAAAACGTGCGAGACTTCACGGGACCCTTCACCTATTCACTCCAATATTTAGGTAAACAATTAGAAACACATCGTTACTGCTTCTAATGTACGTAAAGCGAATAACCTGTTTTATTATGTCAAATTCATCAAAGTGTTTGATTAAGTATATTTACGTTATTTCCAGGAACATTGTTTTATAAAATTCCGTGTAATATATGGCAGGGTAATAATTATAAATCAACATGCAAGCTACTAACGGAATAAAAAATTCAACCTCTATTGCAAGCAAACGCATTGACTATATCTTTTCCACTAGCCTATTAGAGTGGTTCACTTTATAATTGACTTAGCGTGTCTAATGGTCATCGATGTGGTGGCAGCGTAATGTTAAATCGAGATATTCAATAAACGATATGGTCTGGAAGAGCTTGAGGTCATATTTCTAAAACTTCACGTACTTCTACGTCATAAATTGTTGCGGGTAGAATATCTGTCGATATATGGAAAGTGCGTAGGTTTAATATTGCTTGTAATCTATACAGGGTGTCTTCTTCGAAAGTTTTCAGTATAAATTATTCGTCATTTCTACTATATTAAATAATACAGTTAATCGGGATGAAATTCGTAAAATCGTAAATAGAAACATTTTGAATCGTGCACATGAAGCTTCATTCCATGCGTGGCGGCGTCTTCTGTTTTATAAAACGGTCCGAGTTGACTCTCCCGATTGCAGTAAACGCGTGCATTGAACTTAACATTCGGAGGCCTTCTATATTTACTTTAGTTCCCAATCGTTTCGCTTTAAATACTGAGGTATTTGCGTTGTAGGTCTCGAGAAAGACGGTTTTAATTCTTTCTATAAGTTACATATCCTATATATGGCTAAACGAAAACTTATTACTTTTAATTTTTCTTAATACGAGTGATTCACTGGTCCATGGTTAATAATAATTTAACTTTAGAAGTCTGAGATGAAATTGAAATATAGTTGCCTATGACCTATTCAAGTAAAATGATTTTATTAATATTACACTTCCGGTTATACCGGTAGTTGGTAACGACTTCATCTTTTATGGAAATGTGGGTTTCTCCTTAAACTTTGGATTTTTTCGATTTTAATTTTTGTAAGATATTTCCACAGTTACCAGCCATCGTTTTATTTTCATTTTCTTTAAAGAACATCCTGTTAAATAAAGAAATGTAGCAGCTGTACTGTGAGGGCTGTGAGGTGTGCAACTCTTGTACTTGCTAATGAATTGATGACAATATACAAGGTGTTCAAAATTTCAAGCTGGTTTGGAATATATTTTTAGTAAATTTTTGTTCGCAAATGGGACACCTGTATACTTTTCGAATATCTGCTGGAATATTATATTTTGCATTCAGCAGCACATCTCTATCGGTTACTTTAGAATCACCGATTTTCCAATTTTAAATTGGGTAATTTGTAAATAAAAGTAAGCGGTGAAAACTGGCAATATTTAAATTATAATCTGTTACGTAGGCTTCCGCGGTTGTTAATAATTCTATGCTCTTAGTTTCTGGGTGCTGTCGTAGCTTTTGCCGACGTTTCGTCCTCATACTTATAGGACATCTTTAGTCGGCAGAAGCTACGACAACGACGTGGTTTTGAGATATTTCAAATTGACGATCAACCGTAGCAGTTTTCAGTAAACTACGTGAAGGAATTTTATTGTCGGGGGTAAATAACAACTGAGCATCCAACATGGCTGAAACTTACAAAGGTAGCTTCCAACATATGTTCAATTATAATATCAGAATATTTTTATTTTTTATTATTTAAGATAATTTTTGGGATTGTAGAAGTTTAGACTGACTTGAAACATTTTTAAAAGAAGTTGATAGGGTCCCCAAAATTATGTTCAAATAAGACACGTTTTATTATAACAACCCTAGCTAAAGTCTTTTATTAGTTATTTTATGATCTAAAACTTAAATTACAAAGAAATGTCGATATTATAAATAATTGTTATTTGTAAAAATAAAAAAGTAAACATGTTTGAGAGTATTAGTCATGTATAAGCTATTAACATAAATTAAATATTACAAAAGATATCGATTAAATAATCTAATATTTATTTAAATACATTGATCAAGGCCGAAATAAATGAAAGCAATGTATAATTGAGTCTCTTGGCCATTTAGATATTCTAACAAAGAGATACATTTTCCAACTCTCGGCTGTTTCATAAGTCATTTAATGAGTCTAAAAATTCGAAACTGCTTCATATTTCCCTTTTAATAAGACATCATCTTCACATTACGACAAAAAATAAACCGCATTACTCCGTTACAGTCTTTAGTCGAGTCTTACTCGATGTTCTCTTCCACGGTGCATTATTCCAAAGCGGGCATTTCGACGATGCTCGTTTGTTTGCGTTTGTGTATGTGAGGAGCGATTTAGTCGCCGGCCCGCTTCGATCATGCGATATTCATTAATTTCTTCGACTTTTGCGTCTTCCCTCGCCACAGCAAAAGCCGTCCCCATTAATAATTCACGATTATTAATGAAGCCGATCCAGCGAAAGTTATTTAAAGTACTAAAGGCACGATCGGCAAAGAGAATTGACGTGCCGAAGATCGTTTTTCAACGTCCGAACGCGATTAAGGAAGGTTTTCGATGGATTATTGAGATGCTTGGCGAGTTTCGAAGTCGATTGTTAGCAGGAGGAAATATTGCCGATGTTAGGAAGATGAAAACGTGGAATTAGCAATACAGAAATTGAATTATTGTTGCTTTACAACATCGTAATAATCGTGCTGGGATTATTATTCACGATCCATGATTTAGTTTTTTTTTTAGGGTTAGTGAAGAAGTCTTTTAAGAGATCTATCGGATTAACCATAAGGGTACACTAAACCAATTTTCTTTGCTCAATATGTCCAATGCGTTATGCGTGTTATCTTATGATCTTTTTTTGGTTGGCTATATTTGGGCGAATGAAATCGTTTCTTGTAATTCTTGAATCAATACCAACTTTGCTAAATCAACAATGATATCTGGGCATGTAAAATTGAAATTCATCGAATTGAAATGGAATTTATTGCTGTTCGTTCAACATTATGTACCTTTTGATTAAAAAAAATATATTTGAAATTAATGCTACGGTTGGTTTAGGCGATTCTAGTAAAACGAGCCAATCTAGCAGTTGACTCAATTCACTATGAACTTCCTTCATTCTTCTCGTCTCTTGTTTATCTTTACATTTTATCCACCAGAATAGATCCCCTCAGTGTGAAGCGTATGTCTATATATTCCTCTCTCCACTATTGTTACTTCTTACCCTCTATTATGGAATCTACTTATCTCCTTTGTAATTTCCCAACTACTGGAGATAACCCAATTCCATGTGATCTTTACCTCAATGTTGTGAGTCTTGCTTTCAGTGGTTCTGAGGCGCACTGCGTACGGTATGAGAATCGCAAACTTTTGCGCTGAATCAAGAATCAGGCAAGAGAAATATATGAGCTGACATCTCATTCTGAGATTTAAGCCTTAAAAGATCAAATATCTTGCGTTCTTGTTGTTCAAATAAGCACGAACAGGGCGTCAGCTCAATCGATACGGAAAAGATTATTCGCGAGATTTTAGGGAAAATAGAAAGAATAAGATGAGTGTGTTCAACGTCATAAAATCGGAAAATTTTTCGCAAGCTAGCCAGGTTGCTTCTAATATTGCTACCGTTCGTGAAATCTTAACGAATCTGGACATTATAACTGATTCTTCAAGAAAGAGGCGAATCAAGTTTACACTGCCGGCGAACCTGAGTTTGTCCAGCAGATATTCTACGCCATTAAAATCAGAACGTTCGAGGTCTCGGTTGGAAACTTGATAACCACAGAGAGGACAGAAATGTTGCTGTTGTTGGGTGTACTATTATTGATGCAACCTCTAATAGTATTGCATCTAGGTGATACGTTAACCCATTGCCACTGCTTTTCTAGTTACTAGTTACTACTAATGCAATCGCCCAGAGAAATGAAGTTTACAGCAACTCTACTAGAGGAACTCTTCGAGAAAACACGAATAAAAGATATTTGCTGTCGTCAGTAAAGGATATGCGAAAAATTAAGTGTTGTACGTTCCAGCAAGTATACGAAAAGAGAAATAATCTATGGTTTGTACGCTGGAAAGACAATAACACTCATTATGGTAACAAATCACGATACCATTGAGCCTCTGGGAAAAGTTGTTAATTACAATTCATCTACGGTCGCGTTGATTGCGGGAAGTACTGCAATATTTTACTTGAAAAATAAAAACTTTTTGTTCTTCAATTTAAAATTTGTTATTGTGTACATTCTTGTATTGTACACCACTTTTTTTCCAAAAACTTTTGAAGAAGTGCTTTCTGTAACAAAAAAATTTTGAAAAAAAAAACAAGAAAAAAGAGGTTCCTGGGTAATAATAAGCTAGCAAACATAATTTAACTTTCAAAAAAATCATAACAACTTTAAAATGTAATTTTTAACTCTATATTACCAAAGAGGAAAAGAAACATATATCCCTGTTATCCGTATATATACCTACATCCTTATCTAAATATACACATTCTTTTATAAGAGGTAAACCATATAACTTTCACCACTCTTAAAGCATCACCAAGTATGCATACACCACGGGAACGGAATTGAACGTCTTACTTCTGTGTAAACATACACCACAGATAAGTTTGTTTACTCGTTAAGTAAAGTAGAACTTTTTTCCTGTCTCGTGTAACTACCAAACTCTATACAGTGTGGGTGTTTACAAGTCCACCAGATGTATGTATCTAAAAATAATAAAATGATTTTTAAAACTAGATAATTTGATTACCTCCAGTTTTATGGCCAGGGATATCCAGGAATAAATTGGGGATTTCTTCACTTCACCGTTTTACAAATTATTACATTATATGCAACATATATTGGTTTGGAACGATTTAGAAAAAAAAAAAACATCAGAGGAGTTTAAAGGTAATGTGTTTAGAAGCTCGTAAAGGGTGGTATGTTTGGAGCATGTTTTGTAAGGAAAAGCAAATGTTGAAATTATAAACAGTAGGGTTAAACAAACCGTAAAACTGTATTGGAAGGCGCTATTTTAAGGAAAATTATACATCTGGATTTCGAGCAACCATTTCGTGGTCACCTAATAAAATCCCCAAATGTATCCCATCTACGAGTGATAGCTTGTCTCATTGTACGATTAGACTTCATTTCAACACCTTATCTTGCTGGGTATTGGAAAGCAAGCTTCGGAAATATTGAATACGCTGTGTATATTTTACGCGAGAGGCACCGAATTGATTATTTTGAAATTTGGTTTTACACTGCCCCAGTTGATGCAAGTTATGGTTAAAAAAAAATCGACCTGGAGAGAATTTCCTTCACTTTTGATATAAATATACCTCAACAAACACCTCAATCTTCATATGATTTATGTAAAATTTATCTATCAGATGTAGTTGTAACCAACATAAAAATAATTCAAAGAAAAATCTGGCTCTGCCGATTATTTTTCTTTATAATTTTGCTTTGTTTTTTCGATCCCCGTCACCGATAGATAACATTTGAAATTGTCCTCGTATATTCGAGTCATTGACACAATCGGTCATCGGGGCTCATATCGTCTGTCGGTACGGGCGTGTTTTTTTTTTTATATAATTGTGGCAAGTTTCCTTTAACGGATGTGGAAGGTAATTAACAGTGTAGCGTAAGCTTTTATTAATGTGTCGGTATGCATAAGGCGATATCCTATAGGTGATTTGTGCTTCGAAATGGAGAAATGAAATAAATTAATAAATAAGTGAAGTATATCTTGGTGTTAAGGTTTTAGAGCAATTGCTGTTGTAAAATAATTACACCTTTGGTAACGTTCCTGAAGGGTTTAATAGCATTGGTGTTGAGATTCCTTTAATATTTAGGACCAACACACTCGACGATGTCGGTTTTTAAGCCTCACGAAGTAAATAATGACTGATTCTGCAGAATGCGGAGTAGTAGCAAGATATATGCTCAACTGTCTCCTCTACTTCTACTCTAGACGTCTCCTCTCCTCTTGAACAAGTCCCATACCCAACGGCTTCTTGCAACTCTTCGTCGTTGTCAACTTTTGTACCCCGAAGCTCTTTCTTCAGTTTTGAAAATAGATAATAGTCTTTGGGACTAAGTCTGGGCCAGGGAAGCTTCTGGAAGCTACAGTCTTTCACAGCAAACTGGGTAATTTTAGCCTTATGGTCAGGTGCTTTAGCGTGGAAAGGTCGAACAGTTCGATTTAGCATGCTGCGTCACTTTTCTTTGATAGCGACGCGCAATTTATGCGTAATACTTACCGTTTGCCACTGTTTCTTTCCTTAAAATCAATTAACGAGATTCCCTTTGAATCCTCGAAAATCATTGTTTCATCCCCTGTAGCAAGTCACACACCCTGCTCTTTTTGCACTGCTGACAAATGTTGGGGTATCCATCTGGCACTAACCATAAGGCGACGTTTTCTCTTGAAAGCGTTTCGACTGGCTGACCTGGACGTGGTTCGTCTTCGATCCTTTCTCGCCCCGAACGAAATTGTTTTGCTTATTCTTTTATCGTGAAATATGAAGGCGAATATTCGCCACATACACCCATCCAATTTTTTAATTGTTTATTTAATTTAATCACGGCTTAGTACTGGAGTTACAACATTGTACAAAATGCCGGAAACTTCTAGTGCTTACCTCGTACTTTTTGTCAAGCTGGGTAACATAAATGCTCGCTCATGAGGTAAACCTATGTATTCAGGTTGGAAGAACTTCCTGCTCGGCCTAGTGCATTTTAGCATTGTTGAATAATATGCTGAATAGAAAGTTTGGCCCCAGCGGAATCAACGTAGCTTCTATTTAGGCAAGGACACCGGTTATCTTATTGCCAACAATGCAAGTATGTCCTGGTGGAGTAATCTTGTTATTTCTCGTAGTTACAACGCTAAAATTCATTGTAAGCAACAATTTGGTGCGAAAAATCACTATTTTGTCGTTGATATAAATAAATAAATAAGTTAACTTCAATTGCCACTACCAACCTAATTTCATAACAATTTTTGAAACTTTGGTACAGCTATGTTAACCCAAAAATTTTCTTGATTTCACCAAGATAATTGACATCAATTATCAGTCAGTAGAAACATCCCTTTCTTCTGTTGTTGACTTAATCAAGTGAAGAGGGTGTTGGTTTCTTCTTTGGCGACCATATCAATCTATTGGGTTCCTTCCTAAAGCACAACCTACTTGCATTTACCATACTCTGCGTTTATGGATTATTCCATTTGAATTCTTCTCTATCTTGCTTGCTTAGTGTAAAATCAACCCGGAAGTGTACGGAATTCATTACGAACAGCAGCAAACTCATCCAATACAGGACCAATCGCCAACGTTAAACGTTATACCTCGATACTTCGGTTTCTAATAGCTATTTTATCGCTACCATATTTATGCGCGACATAAAATATGTCTACTAGCCCATATGACTTTCCTACCTTCCGATAGCATCTTACGAATGCGTAGCGTACCGTTCCTGGTTTCCCTTTTCGACGTGCAATAAAGCGCGGTTTATGTCCTTTCGTACGTAGCAACTCTAGAATCTTTGTTGTTGGTTTTGAGTATGGTTGTCCGTTGACTAGTTTTCTGAGAGAAGCAGCTACATACATACGAGCTGGATGATGCGTATCTAAAATGGTAATTGGAATGTGGCGTAATGGTCGCGTAAAACGAAGGCCTTTGATAAAACGTCTCCGGGTAATTATGGGTATGTTTCATAAGAAAACCCTACTGCTATTAATGATAATGGTTTTGCTGCAAGTGTAGGTATATCAAAGGGATCGCATGGGAGATACTGCGGTAATAAACTTTATGAAGACTATTAGGTTTCGAAAAAAGGCGGTGCGACATGACCGGGTATTGATGTAGTCTTGTAAAGAAAAGGTATTTATGAAGGGAAGGTGAGAGATGGATAAATCTGGTTCATCACCTATCAAGGATTTTAGTGGTATTTTAAAAGTTTGGCCAATGGAATTGTTCAAACGTAAGTTCATACGTCAATTTAGTGATTTTTTGAACCAATATAATTTAATCTAATATTCAGATACATGTATGTTGACCAAATTGCTTGTTTGCCATCTTTGAGTTTATGGTCTTATGACAATTCGTTGTAGATACTACTGCTTATCAATTGCATGGTACTTCCTGTCTGATTTTTGTTTCTGGTTTCATGACTACGGATGTTTGCATTCATCTTAAGAACCTCTCCGTTTAAATGTACACTGCCGTTCAGTGAAGTTCGATCATACAATAAAAATCTATTATATCACACTGTATACAATTATGAATACATAAAATTAGAAAAATATTAAGCATACACTCTTTTCTAAGGGATTAAAGCCATAAATTATTATGTAAAGTAGAAATATTGCGACAACCACAATAAAGTCCCTTTTATTATCATTCCAAGGATTTCTCGGAAGTACCGATCATTTGAAACGGGTCGTTTGGGGATTATTAACGAACAATACATTTAGGAAATATACCGCAGCATCACTCTTGTTTATTTATCACAGGCGTAAAGATATAAATTTGCTTCATTTTACTGTTGAACGTGTGTTGGTGTGCATCTGTCGTTTTTGCGCGAAAGTTTTAAGAAAATTTACTTCAAAATGGCACGTGGCAAGCCTACCAGCGTAGAAAAACGTTCACGCATTATTCACGCTGTTTGAAGAAGGATATTCGGGGCGACAAATTGCTGAAAAAATAAATATCAGAAGTTCAACAGTAAATGACATCATAAAGCGATATCGGACAACTGGAACTATAGAAAATCGCGTTCGTCCTGGAGCATCTAGGAAAACAACAAAAGTCGAAGATTTGAGAATTATATTATTAAGCAAACGCAATAGAAAATTAACAGCGCCACAAATAGCAGCCGAAGTCAATCGCGGTCGTGAAGAACAAGTTTCGGCGAGTACGGTAAAACGTCGACTTCAACAAGCGGACCTTCATGGACGCATTGCCATTCGAAAACCCTTATTACGTCGGGGCAACAGAGCAAACCGGCTACAGTGGGCCCTCATTCTCATCTAGATTGGTCGTTAGATGATTGGAAACACGTGCTTTGAAGTGACGAGTCAAAGTTTGATATTTTTGGGCAAAATCGACGAGTTTATGTCCGAAGATCTAAAACCGAAAAGTGATCCCGAACTGCATTGTGCCTACAGTGAAGCATGGGCGTAGTTCTGTGTTAGTGTGGGGATGTTTCTCCTTTGCTGGGACAAGATTTATGTAGAGTGCGGGGTGTAATGAGGAAGGAAAATTATTTTGCAATACTCCAGAATCATGCAGTGCCACCAGGATTGCGTATAATAGGCCGTAACTTTACATTCATGCATGACAACGTCTCAAAACACACTGCGTTAGTGTGTAAGAACTATCTAAAGGAGCAAGAAGAACAGCACACCCTGAAAGTAATGACATAGCCCCCACAACGCCCAGATTTGAACCCTACAGAGTTGTTGTGGGATGAACTGGACAGGAGGATCCGAAAAATATGCCCAACTTCACAAGAACATTTACGGAATATTCTACAACATGAATGGATTAATATTCCACAATCCGTTTTAACAAAACTTATCGAAAGAATAGTTCGAGCGGTGATTAACAGCAAAGGAGGTTTTTTCGACGAAAAAAAAAATAATGTTCAGTATGTTATATTAGGGCAGAATAACTTTTTATTTATTTATTTTTATCTTTTTTACCTGTACATACAATAAAATTGCATTTTGTTTTTAGTTTCGTTTGTTTCTGTAACCTTTTCATGTTTTTTTTACTAACCGACCGAACTTCTCTGAACGGCAGTGTACATAGTTAACTGTTTGATAGTGTGTAACCATTTCAATCGTAAAATCATAGAATACAAAAAGATAGGTTTTCAATAATCGGTTGAATTTGCGGCTAAAATCCATCTCAAAACTATCTTTTTGTATGAGGAAACCTTGCCTACTTTTTTATGATGACTCTCGCCTGGACCGAAGAAGAACATGCACGCTATAGAATGAATATCTGCAGCAAGTTGAGGAAACATTCCCATCAATTTTACATTGTGACGTTGTTTCAATGTTCATTTCTAAATTGTGAAATCAAAAGAATAACATCCGATTTTTCTGATTTAGTTCAAATGTTATAGGACACATTTTAATTAGCGCAAAACTTCCCCATATTATAGGAATTTGATCTTAGGAAAGACTATTACTACAAGACGAATGCCACCGGTAATTGGACACATTTTACACGTCCATAAAACGCAACGACAATCGTTAATATCGCGTAGTGGGTCTCGGCTTCGATTTATGTAAATGAAGACGAAGGAGAATGTTGCTGCACGCCAGCGTCTTGAACGAGCCGATATTCCCGAGCTATGTGCACGAAGAAGAACGGCTCTCTTCAACCGCCAGCTGATTTATCGCGGCTGTCAAACGTTGCCATGAATGCTTTACTATATGTGTATGCTATGCATCGCAAACATGTACATATACTTTGTCTCCTTTAAGATTGTATGTATAGTACAGGTCGCTGTAATTTTTTGCGTGTTTCCTCACTTCAATAAATTTCTTATAGGTTAGCTCACACTTCAAGAATGGGAAGTAGATTTAATTTCACTGGACATCAGTGCACATAGGACCGTTGCTTTTGGTTCAATTGAAAAATTAACGAAACTTTTTTGCATTTTTAATAATACCCGTTCATTTATTGCTTCATCCACCGCAAATTCTTTTCATTTAAGAATGAAGAACTTTGAGAGAGGTTCAACAGGATGGCACATGCTAACTTTGAGCACGAGAAGGGATGGTATCTGTGAAAAATTACTAGGAGAATTGCTCCGAAATGACATCGATTATCCTTTTTTTTATCAGAATCAATGAATTTTCTTTTGCCACACCTGAACTCAAGATATAATAGTAGGTTCATTTTTCCATTGGCGGGGACTAACACCATGGGACGAATTCCGACATATATTCTGTCTAAGGCGACTAATAGGCGATGGCATTTATTTTGCTAGATTCTGTTTTATTTTATATGCATATATTTACATAAATTACATTATTGTGTTATTGCGCATTGGCCCGTTGGATAATAAACGTATATTATTATTACTATTATCATTAATACTTGTTGTTTTAATATAAAATTTAGGAAAAGTAGTAAAATGTTTTTTTTGCGAATTACTCTAAAAAATATTTTTCCCCCACTTGGACAGCTTGAAAATTTGAAGATTTGACATATGTATATGACGACTTTGCTAAAACTCAACTAAAGGCTCACAAAACTCTAGTTAGGGCCAAAATAAAAGATGCATACCATGTCTAAACGTACACAGACAATCATTAAAATCTGAAGAGATCACACACGATATTAATTTACACGTATAACCACTGTTGCAAATTTATCTCAATAAAATTTTACATTGCACAAAATTTAAGGTGCCCCGTTTTATTGCCCAAGACTGTACCTCTACGAAAATAAAGAATATTGTGTAATAAAAATTATCGAAATACACTTGCATATGGTAAGACTACAGTGAAAGAAGAAATATTGAGTAAGACCAAGCTAGAATTTCGAGAAATAAAGAAGACAACAATAATTATGCGTACGATGTGAAACGTGGTAATGCCGTAATCTTCAGGAAAAAATTTAAATAATTCTTGAATAAAGAATAGAATTGTATTACGGTAATGGTAATTCTGAATCCTATACGGCTATAAATTGCGCTCAAAATTTGTTCGAATGTCACATAAACATGGAATCTCTGAATTTGTATGCGTTGAATATTTAAAATTATCATTTCTAGAAATCGTGTAATAACGATTAAGGCTTTGTTATTGATTTGTTTATATTTTGGGCAGCTTTCTCCTACGTCGGTAATTACAAGATGGGAATCCCGTGGGCAAGCATGTACATTTTATGTTTGGCAACCACACTCCACACTATATTCAATTTATTACAACCACACTAATTTCCGTTAAATATTTGTGAATAATTAGTAATTTAAGCACACAAAGGTAATGTAAAATTTTGCTTGGAGAGGGAACAAAATCAGGAGGAAAGTACGGAACAAAATTTAGAATAGACGAGCCAACTCAGAAATTATTGAAATTATTAACAATTTTCTAAACGGGAAGACGTCAATAGAAGATGATGAGTTATTATATTCAAGCATGAAAGAGAAAAACTGTGGAATGAAGGAAAAACGTCTCGTGTATAAAGAAAATGACAAATTATGGTTATACATAGAAAAGAAGATCAGCAGACACGTTGTAATTAGACTGCGAAATGTAGCGGCAAATATTGTCAATAGTAATGGAAGCAAGATTGGCGAAACACGCAAAAAAACATGATAGGGCAATATCAATGTGGTTTTATACGATTCATACGGTTAAACAAATTATACAGAAGGCTCAAAAGTACAAAATCGAAATAGAATTACTGTTCATTAACTTCCAACAGGCTCTTGATATCACCAAAGAAACGGAAGATTAATTGAAGTGAATGAAATAATTTACCGCCAGCATAATTACACAAATGGCAAAACAGCGTTTTATACGATAAAGAAGAGAATAAGGCAGGGAGATTCATTTATCAGTGACTCTTCAATTTGGCAGTAGAGAGAGGATAATAAATAAAAATAATCTTAGAATGAATAAGTCAGATAGTAACGTATCTCAACGGTACAGTCAAAAAACAAAGAACGATAATGACAGAAATCTTAAAGGAAATAGAAAAGAAAAAATAAACATGGGATTCATATTAAATGAAGTTAAAGTAAAAATAACGAAAACCAAAGAGAGGAAAAAACTGAAAATTTTCCATAAACAAATGAATGTCCCATCAGATTATCAAGTAAAATTCTGTTCTTGTGGCTGGGAATTCATTGAAGATGATGTAAAAACTAGCAGATTTCTTGAGGCTAGAACGTATAAAGCTATAAAGAGAGCTGAAGGTAGGAAGGAAGCTCAGATATCGGAGAGTTTTGAAAATCTTGAGGATTGGGAGATGATGAGCATCAGAATATAAAGTGATCAGACGTTAAAACAAGACTGCCACTTTTCTTTGGAAACCATCACTGACGCTGAGACCATTCAACAAAACCAGAATCAATACAGAGATAAAGAGTCTCTGTCACTAAAACAAGCGAAAGTGCTCAAAGTTTTTGTTGAAAAAGTCATACTTTTACATGACATCTTATAATTGAAAATAAGAAAACGAAGGTGAAGGTCACCTCTTAAGGAGTTACTCCGAGAGGTTTCGGAATCGATTAACCATCAACTTTTCTTGAATAACTTTCAAATAACTACGCGAAGCAATTTTTTATTTATCTTTAATCAGTAATTTATCCTTACAATAATAAAACTAATTCATCAAGTTCCATAGGTTCGCAAAGATGAAACAGGCTGCTTCTCTTTAAATTTTCTGTGTCAAGACCAAGTCCCAACACCTCTAACTCTCGCAGCTCCTACGTTTTCACCGTATAAAACTCGTTTCCGATAAGAGGCATCCAGCCATATGCATTAACGTCGAAGAAAACGATCGAAAAAGTGGGCGTAATACGAAATTCAAGCACTGTAACTCAGGTAGCGACCACATACACATACAAAAACCGCCCTCTCTTAAGCCGTAAGTAGACGGTAACAATGCACTACGTAAAATACCAAAGTAGAATCAACGTCCAATGCATCGAATGAATGAAAGCTGCGTTCTTGTAGTATGTATAAATGAATGAATACAAAAAACCAGGCTGTTGGGACGTCCAGTTGAAAAGAGCGAGATGGGAAAATGTTGATTTTCTTATTCTCTTTTCGAGACGATTGTGAAATGCGGACGATGACATTGTTGACTCTCCGTAAATGGCCGATCAAAGTTTGCTTTTTCTTGTGTATTTGTTTTTTTTTTTTTTTTAGTTTTACCGCGTTGGAAGAATGTCATTGTATTTATATGTATTTTAAAGCTTGCTTGAAGAAGAGGAACAGGTTTAAGCAGAATATTGAAGGGACTCTCAATAAGTAGGAGCTGTATCATTGAATTCTAGTTGCTTATAATCGAATAAAAAAAGGTCGAATGTTACAAAGTCAAGTTGCAATAAATCTGAGTAGGCTGTGATCTTATGTTCACACATTGACACTTTCGGCAGCTTGGTTGACGATGAGCTTTCGGGACGACCAAAAACTGCAACCACTAGCGGAAACACGACGGGAAAGTTAAGCAAATGGTGCCAGATGACCGTCGAATTAAGATTAGAGAGGTAGCAGAGGTTGTGAGCCTCTCGAAAGAACGTGTTTGTTAGGATAATTTACTGTTCGAAAAAATGTGAATATCTGGGTATGCATGGATGTATTTTGGACTTGGTTAAGTCTTAAGCATAACAGGACTTTCGGAGGTAATTGAAGGGGAATTTCGTTCAAATATAGAGGGGTACCTCAAGGTTCTATACTTTCCCCAGTAATCTCTCCGTTGACTTGGTTAGCTTATATGCAGATGATACATCTTGTCTAGTGGGCATCGCCGAGGACTTACATGCAGACTATGTTCCACGCAAGAAAGAAAATCTTTCACAGGGCTCCAGAACTAAGAAAATTTGAGAACCGCTGATCTAAAGTCACAACAGTTATCTACCTTTCCTTAGAGATAGATTTACTTGCACCTGTTGGATTTACTTGATTTCTATATTATTATAACAACAAACTATGCAATAACATCTGCAGTCTACTATATGTCTTTACTAACATCAAGGTGGCTGTAATCTTCTTCCAAACGTCATCTGTTACAACGTAACACGTGTGCCTAAGATGGCAGCTTCCCTAGTTGTCCGCATGAACATCTGAAACGTGATTAAATGGGGTGGAGCCCGTAGAGATTGCTTCCTTAACTTCCTCATAGCAGAGCAGCTACGTCACATAGATGTATATATATATACATGCCCATAAGATTTTTCAGTATCTCTCGAGAAGTAAGGAAGTGAACGCTATAAATGGATATATAAAGGCAAGATGGTACTTCTATAAGAAGTATTTACGTACCCTCCTCAGCTTGTAGGGAAGTGGTTTGCGTCTACGATCTTAAAAATAGATCGTTGGAAATAGAATTTAAGCATGTAGATGCGACTTCTCAGCATTTTGGACGCGGAGTATTTTTACCTTATTTTTAACATTTTTATAAGGTTAAAATCATGTTTGCTCGCTTGATTTCACGTATAAGATAAATTGCATTCCTTTGCATATACAGAAAAAAACCTAGATGCATGACTACCAACTTTAGCTCGTTTGTGAACTAATTCCTACGTTTTACATCTCGAAAAAGGCATCGAAACCGTTAGTTTCCAAACACCTACTTACGTCTGGTAGAATTCCATTCGCAAGATACCTTTTATGGAGCCGCAAATTAATAGAAACCCGTATTGAACATTGTGTGAACATGAATTGATGTGATAATCAATATTTCTTGATTTACGAGGGTATTCTGTAAAGTGTTCAATATAAAGCTAAAATCACGCACGCTACATGCAGTTTTTTGTTCTGTAGCAACCCTATAAAATTGCGAGAGTTGCATGCGCAGCTTTTAAAGTTGAAAGGGTATTTACATTGGGATCCACATGTACTGTCTAGCTGTTTAGTAATTAGCAGCGTAATAAAAGTAGCTGCGTGTGATCTTAGCTTAACACAGAAACAAACAAGCTTTTGTAAAATTCACTTCCGGTAAGTCTACACACTTTTCCTGACGATTCTCCATGACGCCATCTTTATGTTGGGTCTAGCAACTTTTTTTACTGCTTTCTTAAAACTATTGTTATTTAAACAAATCACTAAACACCCTTCTAGCGCCGTGCAAGACAATTTGCGTTGGCAATTTTCCAACCGAAGTCCTGGAATGTTAACATATCTTGTCACTCTTTTTTTTTCTGCTGCATATAACAGTCTTCGTAAATATCACGTTCGAGCTCCGTTAAGTTCTGTACGGATTTCTCAATTTAATTAGCTGAAATACAGGCGTGAATGCTTCATACATCGCATATTGACGCGGTCTCCGCTCATCTTACCAGTTTTTCCTATTTAAACGCTCAATCATCTTGATTTACTATTCCTAAATTACAACTGACAGCTAAAACGTATACGCTTATTACATTAATACAATTAAGTAATAAAGCAACATACATCCTATAATGCGACCAACCGTGTAGAAGCTGAAAGAATGTTATTCTACGTGAATCACCATCAATCATAGGGCTCACTGTTTGAATATGTGTACTACAACCATGTCGTTTGCTTTGTTTTTTTTTCTACTTTTCCTTTTCGGTTGATTAATACGACACTCGCTTCCTGTTACGATGTTTATCTAGTTGAAAATTAGAGGTAATGATCAATGAAAGTGACAAGGGTGGAAAAACTTTAAGAAGTCAATGGTAATTGTTGTATAAACTTATAGAGCCAGCCAAGGATAATTCCGGTGGAACGGTAATATTACTCGTCTTCGCGGTTTTCTACATATAATTTATGAAGTAAGCTAAAGATAATAATTTATCACGTTAAAATAGCAAGAATCATTTTCTAAAACTGTCCTGAATAATCGTTGCGTAAAACCCCCATTTTATTTAAAGCTTACGTATAACTAAAGCTGTCACTTTATCGGAAGGATAACAAACTTCCTCCATTAGCAGATGCGGCGAAATAAATATCTTCTTTATTCCGTCAAGAATTCTAGACAAAGACGTTAACTTCTCGGACAAATAATAAAGACTTACCGCCTCTAGAATTCGACGTCTTCTGCAAGCGTCCTTTTCCCTTTTTTCCCCCCAGCATCCCACACTCTATTTAGTTTAACTCGATTAGATTCAGAGATAGATCGTTGAGGAAAAAGGAAAACTTTTTTATTTGTAACGCAATCAAATTTTCAAATCATTTGCTTCGGTTGTTTGGTCGCTTGTCGTTTGTGAGAGAAAATTTGGTAACGAATTTATTTCGTCGCCCGCTTTAATGCACCATCAATTTTTTGCTTGGATAGGGGGGTATAATAGAAGACTAAAGAATAATTTGGAATGGGGAACACTTGCTTGCGAAAGTATTGCATATTATTGGAGTTTCTTTGAAAAATTATTATACTTTTTGTTGATAAGGGACGATCCCGAACCCGGAAATTTAAAAAATTATGAAACAAGTATGTACTATGAATTTTTTTCTGCTGAAAAATATTTTGGGTAGGTGAAAAGAATTTTTGAAAATTGGAAATTTTACATTCTCCGGAGTAAAAAAAGACCTTGGACATATGTACGTATATGTGATCTGCATGTTCCCAAAGTTCTGCCTGGTTCCTTGTGAATTTGGTAGCAAATGGACTCAATAATGGTGGATTTTTTAAATTATGTTTATAATTATTACATATAAAGCACATATATTACAAAAACACAATATTAACATCATATTTTAACATCCTGTACGCATAGTTATTAGCGCTGCTCGTCTGCGTAGAAAGTCTTATTATTATATTAGCGATAAAAGCCGTCCTTCTGCGTACATAGCTCATCTTAATAGCGTGTTGTCCATCTGTTCCCTTTTTGCTTTTTTACAACGCCATTTACCATGGAAACTTACATTTAATTAGGCTAAAAGTGGGACATTAGGTCATCGGTCAAAAAAGGCTATCCAATTAAGACGGGAAAGGCGCAGACGTTTCCCAGGAATGACGTGTGTTTACTGCTAGACAAAGCGAAAGAAGAACGAGAATAACCTTTAGCACTGTAGGAGTAAAGTAATTATTACTGTAATTGTAAAGACCAATAAAAACTCTTTATGGTATCGTAATTAATCGTTTCTTTATTTTTATTCCAAGACGTCATTCACAGTGATTTTTACCGTATTTTACTATAAATCGACCAACAAGACAAACTAAGATTAACGTTTCAGTTCGTTTTTCGCAACTTTCTGAATAAAATCTATCGGTACGAATAAATTTACTCGGTACTTCTGCAAATTTGCAACTAAACCAGCTAATTTATCCTCACACACCAAAGTCTCCAAATATCCACATGTTCTATCCAAGCATTCCACAAAATGTTTCCCAATTTTCACCCTATTGGGCTCTAGATCGCCACCAACTTCGAAACAAGTAGCTTGCGTTGCATTTCCAAAGAACAGATTCGGATCTTCCAAAGGTTGATCTAATTCGATAATTGTCAACTCTTGCTGTAGCTGCTTCAAAGCTTTAGGCTTCTGACATTTCAAATCTTCATCGAGAGGGCAGACGAGGATGTCTTCTGATAATCCTGGTACGGAGACTATCACGTTGGGCGATATTACGGTTCCTCTATGAGTCGATGTGGCATCTCTGATCATTACGAAGAATTTTGAATACTTGACGAGGACATCTTCGAGTGTTTGTAGTGTCTCTACTTGGTTTTCGACCTCATCAGTGCTTTGTACTTTTAAATTGATGATGGTGAGGTAGAAAACAAGAAATTTTGAACCCGGCAGCATTTTGAAACGGTTATGATACGGAACAATCGATGTTGAAATTGATTGTCAAAATAGATTTGACAGATTGAATGCGTCTAAACGTGTTAGGGGATTGAGTTTTGTGAAGTTGTGTTTAATACTCATGATGATGAAGGGTAGATTTGAGAAGATCATGAGAATAATGCTATGTTCAGAATAAAAGCTATCACAAAACTGGTTCAAAGGGGCCATAAGTTTGGAGCTTCCCGACATTACCGTAAATAGAATTTTGTGCAAAAATTTTGGAAAAGAAGAATATGTCCTGACTTTGCCGCAGTTCATCTCAAAAGAATACCCAGACTGAAGAAGAAGTTGAAAATTGTTCACAGGAAGACCAAATTTGCAAATAAATTGAGTCGGCCTGATCACGATCATATATCGAACTAATCGACCTACTGTTGACAAAATTCATCGTGGAAATGATGAAATTCCGTTCAGTTTGAAAGTGCTCTTTCAATTTTTTTACAGACATCCAAGAAATATTGTTTTTCTTCGTCGCTTAACAGTCGAGGCATAAGCATTATTACTATCGTATTCATATTTAATTCTTCTGATGAGATCCACTGACATGTGCCATAAGATTATCTCCCAATGTTATAGATGGTCCGCCTACGTTCTTTCATAACTGCATTCCGACTTGCAATGACACGTTCCGGAGTAGTATCGGTTGATGGCTGTCTGAAATGTTCATCGTCATAAACTGATGTTCGACCATTTTGGAATTGCTTGAGTAAAAAAAATATAAAATTAGGAGCGACTGAAGGCAATGATCCGCCATCTATCTTTTAAATTTACCGAGAAACCTTCGCTTTAAATGCCATCCGACCAAAAAATAAAGTGATGCTCTTGCTGCTTAAAAAGAAGAAGAAATTACAAAGATAAACAAAACGGACCCGCTTCAATTCTCTCGCACAACGGAATTCCATTCATGCCTAAACAGCACAAATTCAATTACCACCTTAGATAAAGCGGCACAACGGAGAAACAACGGTTTCTCATCGCCTTTTCGGACGTAGCGATCGTAGTAGGCTATGGGCTACGATGACGACGCGGCCACCGAAACAAGCGAATAACGAAAATCGCTCGTGCAGTAAGCCTTGAACTTCGTGCAATGAACTTGTTCTCCGTAGCGGCCGCTAGAGGGCGCTACGCAACGCCAAACGTCGCACATCGGGCAAAGGAAAGTTGCCAAGAAGCGCGTGGGCTCTGTAGCACGTATAGTTACATCTGTGTAGGTATTGCCGTTTGGGTTTCGAATCGTAGTGGGCGATGGACAGCTACGTTTTGCAATTGATGTTATATGGACCGTGTTAGATGGTGTAGAATGTAAATGAATTTTGACAGAGTTTCTTGGGGAATTTTTGGTGTGGGAAGTTGATTAAAACTAAACTAGAGTCAATTCATTTTATTTGTTTAAGAGTTTTTTCTATACAATGTTTACCTTAAACAACACAAAGTATCGGCACACTCCGCACCACGCAGGTTTAATCTGGGACGGCCATTTCGGGAATGTATGGGATCCTCATTCTCAATCGGTGATCGAATGTTGAGAATGAGGGTCCATACATCCTCGTAATGGCTGTCCTGGATTAAACATGTGTGGCGCTAGAGCCTGACTAAATTAAAGAAATTTGGCTTTGAAAAGACCAGAATATGTTGCGTATAACAACTCTGCTCTTTACACCTTGCATCTCTGTAACACCTAGCGTCCTTCAAGGCTCAAATCCTGGGCCCATGCTATTTTTGCTTTTTTTCAACAACCTTCTAGGACCCCTGAAATAGAGGAAATCTGCCTTTGCTGATGACTTGAAAATCTTCTCTTCCATAACAACTATTGAAGACTGTTGCGCACTTCAAGCTAAAATAAATTCAATTAAACAATAGTCTGACAGCAATGAATGTTAGAAGTTTTGGTGACGGAAGATGTGGTCTGTGTGTATCTCCGGGAGTTTGTGAATATTTATAACTAAAACCACCCCACTTCGTCAAAAGCTTTATAAGAAACTGGCTGACTGCAAGTTTTATTTATTTTGTGTTCAATGTTCAAAAAGCTCACTAACATCAAATTTGCCCGATATATACCGTAATAATTGTCCATTGCCAAAACTTATAAATAAGAGAGATCGGAATGGAAAATTAAAGCAATAAAACTGATTCATTTGGCAACGCTAATCTGCTTTTCTTACTTCTTTCATTCTGAGTATTGCATTAAAATTCTAATACCAAATAATTACACGTGAATTACCATTAAATTTATACAGCTATCCATTCCACCTCTACCTTGCTATTCATCCATTCACTTGCTTTAATTGAAAGCCATAAACTTGTTAGTAAAATTAAAGCGGTACCATTACGTTGGCCTATTCTTACGTAATATTAACTACCTAACCTTAATACGAACCTTCTATTCTACAGAAAGAACTAACGCCATTTCATTTTACGATTGTGACCATCAAACAATGGATGCTTATTCCAAGAAATGTTTTACGCCAAAGAAACGTCACGTTTGAAATAGTAAATGCGTTATTTTATGGATAAACCAGTAAGAATAGAACCGAACTTTTTTGTTGTTTTATTTTCGTTGTAAATGTCTTAAACTAAATCCCAAAGACATTCAGAGGATTAATAACGATTTCCAAATGCAGGAGTTCTTCGTACAAATACCACATTTCCACTTCATCGCGAAAATATCAAGATACACGCTGCGGAATGGAGTGTGGCCGCCCACGTTGGTCGCAAAAGTTATCTCGGAAACCGCTTCCTTCTTCGGCGGATTGAAAATGCCATCGCATGTCACGGCAGAGTTCCATACCTCCTAAGGTGTACCAGATCTTCTTGTACGCTGCTATTGTCATTGTGGCTTTCTTGTACTATATTGCGCGGTCGAAACGACCACACAGTTGTTCGAGGAATTTGACGGGTTTTTTAACTTCTTAAAGTTTTAGTTGATTAAATGCGCACACAAGGTCGCTTTTGAATCATTGATGTATACAAATGTTACTCAACATTTTAACCTAGTTGCTTACAACTTGAATTATCGTGAAAGTTTTTAAAGTGATCCTTTCCCCAAGAAATCATAGAATTTCCTGGAGATTTCAAGCCTGGCTTAAGCCGTAAAGAATATTTTGAGGCAATCACTCGAGATGATACAAAAAATTTCGACGGGGTCGACTTTTCTTAGATGACAAATTTCATCCAGCATCTAAGCCAAAAACGCCAGTAATTATGGGTTTAGTAGCTTCCAGGATAGGTCACGGGCAAAAGAATAATTGAAAATCACGCGTTTTTTTTTTTTACAAATACAGAATACGTTACTTTGTAAAACCTATTCCACATATACCTATAGCTAGTACAAGTTCCCTTTCTCTTGTTGTTCTAGTCGTGCAGGTTTAATTGCTAGCGAAAACCTGTCATTATCGATTGTCGATCTTAGTAATTACGTGGGTTTTATATAGCGATAGCAATTATGCAATTAAAAGCTAGTAAACCGATGAGGCATAGGACTAGGAAGAGATGGTCAATATTTCATCAATTGCAGTCTTAAAAAGTAATCTGGATATACAAGGTGTTCAATATCATATGTTCACCATTGCTAAAGTAAAACTTAGGATTTTATCCATATTGTTAATTCTTCTTATAAATCATGCCAAGTTACCCAGATGTCGTATTACGGGGTTCTTACTCTAACCCAGAAACAAGTATTTTGTGTATTTTAAATGGGATGACCCTATCATATTTAATTTGCGAAAAATCGTAGCGTATTTTAGACCAGCACCTGCTGAAGCTAAATCTATCGTTAAACAACTTACCTGAAATGATCTATTCACCAATTTAGATGGAAAATAAAGGAATAGACCCACTAACGACTACTTCCCAAAACAAATACTATCCAATTTACGCTGCTCTACAAGTATCCCAAATAAAACGCGTCGACTTGCGGTTGGTTTTTCACTTCTAAAAGAGCCACGGCTATGAAAACAAACGCTGCATAATGATGTGCGTACTAATTCCGTCACACGACTTCAAGATGAACTTGCTGTGTCTGGGTCTTTGCCACCATTTGCTCAAATAAGCTTATTTTTTCAAATGTCGGAAACGCTGCGTATTTTAGCTTTATGGTTTTTCAAGTAAATTTCAATGTTTTTAGTTCTTTTTTTTATATATGTATACCTGTAATTAAAATGCAACAAGCTCCATGTATGTATATTGATTCAGCGATTGGTCCAACCTTGACTTATACTATATTAGGTTACAATTAATAATCTATACGCTTAATATGCCGGGCGTAGATTGATTTTATGTTGGTATGACTTCTGCAGATCCTATTTTTAGTATCTGCGATAATTTGTCATGGTTTTTTTTTTAATTTTTTTGATTACATTGCATAATTATTCGTATTTTATAATTAATTATGCCTGTTGAATCCTCATTATCCTGCGAATTTTCAAAGATAAGTTTTAAGAATATTTCTTTCAATATTTGCTTTATCTATTTTCAAAATTTTTTTTTTCTTTGTCGTAATGTCACTTAATTCTTCGTATCATGGAATTTGAAGCTATTTAGAGGAGACCTTTGGGAGTCCAAAATTTTTGCAAATACTACTACTTGGCAAATTCATTACCTTTAAGATCTCATCATTCTTTATTTTGCAATTTTTCATGTAATCCATACATTATATCAAAACCTTCGTCTTCAGCAAAGTCTTTTAGGTAGGTATGTGCCGGAAGCCGAAAGCCCAAATAAATACTTAAATACCAATTTAGACACTTGTTTTTGCTATATTTGCTAACGAAAGATCATCTTTCTATTGTTTCTAAAACGCATAAATTAATTATCCTATGTTGTTTCTTTATTCCAGCCGAAAGTGACATCTGCAGCTTCGCCCAGCTGAAGACGCATTACGCAGCCAACCACGAGCTAACGACGAACCTCTTCTCGGCGACTAACAGACCAAGACCGGTGCAGGCGTTATACGAGGCTGCGGCCAAGACTCCGATCCATCTGATGAGGCAGATGGACAAATGGCGGAGAGACGGGCATCGTTCTTCGAGGTTCTTCCTCTGTACGCCCGTCTTGGGCGCTAGGCGAAGGAAGATTAGGAGCAGGGTTGATATTGACATCGAAACTAGGATGGTAAGTTGATATTTATTTACGGATTTACAACTTTCTGAATATCAACGAGGTTATGCGAAAGAATCTAATGTTCCATTATACAAACATGTTCTTATCCCTCCTTCCCTTAGTTCATTAATCTTGTCCTTACAACCACTATAAGCACCATCTAAGCCAAGAAATAAAATGATATTGTTGCCAGGATCCTCGCTTCCCTATAATCTTAAGATTCCTTCCTGCATATTCTTAAAACGAGGAAGCAACTTGCATTCCAACCTTCAATAAGATGGAAACACACGAAACAGACCCTTCGATAGCAGCGCATAAGACATTTACTTAGATAGCTTCAGTCCCAAGAGCGACCTTCCAATTTAGATTTTTTTACAAGTTCTATTATCATTTGAGGTTACCAATGAAAACAAATGCATGTGATTATTACTCATCAACCATTGCATGTAAAAAAAAAACATTCTTTTCCATCACTTTGCAAACCATACAATTGTTGTGGCATATCGTAATGTAGCGTTCGTTATCGTTTTTTCGTGTATTTTACAGACATTAGCTTAGTCGGTTCAAAACATTCAGTAATAATTAGCATAATAACAAAGTCGGAATAACAACGAGATGATAAGAAGTAAATATTTTGTTCTACTTTCACGTGCTGATATTCTATCGTGGGTGCATTGAATGTAAGCTATAAATACTTCATTTATGTACATTAGTGAGATGAAATATCCAAATTAAACGCTACGTGTTAAATTTATTTTCCGATTGTTTGGATGGAAGATGATATTGCTTGAATTTTTAAACTTTTTCTTTCGTAGTTAAGCTAAATTCAGACACTTTATTTATACTTCCACACCGAAGAAGAATTTCAATTCCAAAACAATAAACCATGACCAGATATAAAAATCAACCAAACGAAGTTATAACGCATCCAAAGGAACTTTAATAGCACCAGAGATCTCTAAATCATCAACACTGTCTCTCGCAATTATCTTTTTTATGGTTACTGCTCCCATCAGCGGACATATAAATCTAAATCCTGTTCGTCGCCGTTGTCCATTGCTTTGAATAGTCGCCTTTTATCGCATGTCCTCACTAATTAGTTCTTCTTTTATTGTTCCATTGACAGCCAGCGGCCGTTGAGGAACTACGACGTTGGACCTCGAACGAAGCAATCGGCGATATCACAGTAACACCGGATTGTCACAACAGGATACCGCCGAACTCGTTGCTTCTCAGCGATGGAGATCTAACCGATGGTACGATATTGTCCGACGATGAGCCCATCGACCATAAACTGCCTTCTCCTGAAGAGCAAGCGCATGTCCTTGCTATGAAGTAAGTTATATTTACCTTAATGTTGGTATTACTAGCTATTTTTAATTAAGTTTCCTACATCACCAGTACGACTACTTCTTTCAAATTTGTCTGCTTCAATTTTTAAAATGTAAGCGTAATCATCTAACTTGGATCTTACATCCAAGTTTTCCGCGTTTTCTTAGATCGGGGGTTTCACAGGAGCATATCAGACAAGCAACATTAATCTTGTGAGTTTGAATAATTTATTTTCCAATGTCAGATACGATTTACTTCTGCGGAAACCTTACGAACACTTTTCCGGATGAAATTCCGTTTGTTCCCGCTACAAATTAGAAAAGACATAATATATTGTTAGTAGCAGATCTTTCGGGAGTTTCCAAACGTATCACAGCGCCATCCAGCATCTAGTAGTTGAAATGACGAAACCTATTACAGATTCCCTCCAGAGGTAGTAGCGGTCGATATCTCGGGTCGCAATTTCGACCGACTTTCCTTGAACAGACGCTCGTTACTTCACGCTGATCCGGAAGATAGCTCTGTTAATCGTAGAAAAGGCAGGACGAGAAAACCAAGAAGTAGACGGAGAAATACGATAGCTGGGACCGACCAGAAAGAATTGAGAGATGCCGTCACCGGAGTGGGAGGGTAAGTTTGCAGCTATTTACAGAGAGATGTCGCTGTAATGTTTTTTTTTTCTTTGGTGTATTACTAATTTATAATTAATTGTGTGCGTTTGATGAATGATGTCTTGTTTTATTTTTGTATATTTTTGTGTATAAAACGATAGCTTTTTTTTAAGAAATTTAAATGAAAATTTTAAATAAATAACACGTTCTCCGCATGTTTTTAATTTTTTTTTCTTAACGTAGGATGGCACACAAAAATGTACAATACTGTATGTTCCCTTTATTTATGTATAAAAACAATATAAATAAGTAATAAATTACATTCTATTTGGTGAATAAAATATTGTTAAAGTTTTATATTTTCTTAGATTACACTCTACACTTCTTTTTACGTGATTTATTGTTAGATATGTAAAAGGATGCATGTTGATGTTTGTTTTAATAAACATTAAATTTATAATTGATAAAATTTGATTTTACTAATTTTTTTGTTAAATACAAGCATTGCTTGTCATATTATTATCATGTGTTGCTAACTTTTTCCAATATTTCCCGTAGTACGTTTAAAATTCAGAAATAATTTGGATAAAAATATTTCCAACCCCCTTTCTTTTAAATATTTGAAAATGTTTGATTATAACATTTTAATATTTATTTTTAGGTTAGCAATACAGCTTCCCATAATACCATTGTTACCAACTTTATTCTGTAATATTTTATTTAAGGCAAATAGTTTTGTTAATTTTTTGTGAAAATTTGCCGTTGAAATTTGAAATTTCTATTTTATACTTAAAAAAAAATAAATTTTATCAATTATAACCGCCACCTTTCAACCCCCCCTACCTTATTCCCTCACCCCCAAATTGCCATAAAATGCAAGCATTCTTGTCTATGCATATATTGTTTGCATATTGGAAATTTTTAACATCCAAACCCCTACTTTGCATCTCCCACTCCTCATCCCTCCATAGCTTCAATTTACACACAATTACACATTTTCAATCAACAGGGAAGAGACGCCATCCCCGTCTCGTGATCAAGAATTACCACAAGAACCCCCGCTAACCGGAGGAAGCTCCTCACGTAGTAAGAGCAGCGACATATTGCGGAGTAACTCGAAAAAGGAATCGCCCGAGCCTAAAAAATCGCATTTCAACAGCTTGAAACAATGGGGTAAAAATCGGTTGAAAATGATCAATAAATATACCGAATCTAAGTCAAGTGAGGCTAAAATTGATGACCCTGAGCAGAGTAACACTTACGAGATCGTAAGTACGGTTAAGAGAAGGAGTTTGGAGAAGAAAATCGGTCATGAACGGCAACCATCTTGTTCGTCTTCTTCGGAAAAGTCTAGTATTACAAATCAACAAGTTCCGGCTGTGAAATTGAGGGAGAGTTCTCAACAAAGACGGACGAGACGCTCCTCTACTGAGAATAAGGACGAGATTAATTCTTCAAGCGGAAATTGGTCGGCCAGCTCTGAAAGCGGAAGGGCGTCGATCGGTTCCGAGATTACGACCCACCCCAAATCCACCACATCCGCGGCCACATCAAGCAATAGCTTAAATACTCACACCCCAGGATCAGTTAATAGCCGCAGGAAATACAATCCGAACAATTCGACATCAGGTAGCGTTACTAGCGAGGGTACATTGACTCCGGACATAATCCACGATCTCCACGAAGATGGAGAGACCAGTTCTGTGTATTCCTGCGACACGGAAGGGTATTACACCTCATTCCACGTTGACAGCGGATTGAAGACTTTGAAAGAGGAAGACGGACCTGTAACTCCATTACATTCAACCACCACCTTTTCCAATTCAAGCTCAAGTAACATAGGATTAACTGCCGAGAATGAATATGAATTATTTGGTCGGGGATCGACCTCCACGACAACCAGCTCGGCTGGAACAGTTTGCACCACTTTAAGAGCATCGGAGAGCAGCCGATCTTTGACCAACGGCCCTGCTGTTCCCGAACGTAAGAGTTCTTTGAATAAAACTAAAGAGAGATCACCGGAAAGCTCGTTGGAACGCGATTTATCAAGCGAAAAGACTGGAACCGTGAAACGGAGTCCTCTTAATCATAAGCCACCCCCAACAATCGTCGGGGTTATCCATAAGAATGAACAAGGTGACGTTTCACCTGATAGTGGGCACAATACCTCAAATTCTCCGATTGAATCAGCTAACAGTCCAAATGGCAACAGAAGCTGTTCGGAATTCGAATTTAGCGAATCGAGTGACATGGAAGGAGCCGATAGAATCGAAAGAATTAGGCAAAAGACCACGATTAACTCAAGCAGGATCCCATCGATGTGCGCCATCACTCCACCTCACAGTGACGATGATAGTGTGAAAAATTACGAAATGGTCAAAGAAAGGAATACGAGGAATCAAAAAGATGTGAATTTAGATCTAAATGGCGTCAAGGAGACTAATTTGGATGATTTGGACATCTTGAAAGAGACCAGCCAGGTTTCTAAAAAGATCCAATTGATAAACGTGAATCCAATCTCTGGATATGCCACGATTGAAACGATAGATGTTAAAGAAGAGAATCTGGCAGAGAAGCAGCCCGAGAAATCAATTCTTGGGAGTCAATCGAAAGCGCTACGATCAGCATCACCTAGCGGTGGGACCGTAACTATAAAAGAACCCCAGAAGGTCCAACAAAGTCAACCGATATTTAAAGCAACCTTAATGCCCTTGAATACTATGTTTGGGAAACTTAAAAATAACCTGTCGAATTTGAGGAAATCTCCTGGGAGTGGTGGGCAAGAAAATGCCAATAAAGATAATCTAGATAGCGGGGAATATGTTTCGATAGCAGATGTTAAGAACAATAATAATAAATCACCTGTCTACGATTCTGTGAATAAGAATTTAAAAGCTGTTTTGTCGGGTAAGATCAAAGAAACCGAATACGTGAGTTTAAACGAGTTACCCTTGAATGAAGCAACTGAAAGCGATTCCCTTGAAAGATGCAGAAGGCAAGGAGCTAGGGTTACTTTGAATGCCGAAGGGAAAGTGGTTTATAGCTCGGATAGTCTGCCTAGGAGGAAAGGTGCAAGTACATTCGAACCAGGACCTTTCGTAAAGAAGATCGGCAGTCCTGTACAGAGTCCTGTCCCAGCGCATAGGAATTTAAACGTTAGACCTGTTAACTCTCAAGATAGTAGACCTTTATCGCCTCAACTGGGAAAAGTGGTCATTCGGGCTTCTTCGGGGACCAGCGAGATAGTCAGGATGCCTCCTTCGACGATAGTGACACCTACATCTCCAAAACCGAATAATTCACGTGGAGCTTATGTTCATTTAGCACGGAATGAAAACAATACTATTAGCGAAGAGACAGGTAAGAATAGGACGTTGAAAATGAATAACAATAACAATAATAACAACAATAATAATCTCATGAAATTGTCGCGAAGAGATTCGTACAAAATCGCCAACAATCAACTTACGTGTTACTCGCAAAAAATCTCGAACGTCGTTAAAGATAAATTAGATATCGAGGATAGGATCGAAAGGGAAATCGAGGCCGAATTATGGCGCGAAAGGATCAACTATCCTGCAACGGTATCCCCCAAAATTTGCGACAGACGTTGTCACGTGTACGGCAGCGTAAATCATGCGCAAGGACTCATACTCGCTTCTCCTAAAAGGAATACGGTAGTCGTACCGCCGGCCGCATTGTTAGACGGTCGCGCTAGAGTTCTGTCAATATCCGCGTCGGATACCGAGATTTGGTGAATGAAGTCGAGACGCAAGATCGATACCTTCAAGTACGCTGGGACGTTGAGAAACATGACCTAATACTTTGGGTCTTACCGAGAGGTTACGTAAAAGATAGCACGTGTTTTTTTTTTATTTTCCCCCCCGGTTTTTCGCTTTTCTTTTTTTCATAAGCAGTGTTATACCCCACGGAACGAAGAATCTTTTGGTTTTGGGAGAAGGAGTTCGAAATGAGATAAAATGATAGGTAAATTTTAAAAATATTTTTTTGATCCTTTATACAAATAAAAAATACACAGATTATCTCTTGAGGAAATACATTGACCGATATGTATTGGAAAATTCTAAAAGCTTAGTAATATACTAGAATATTTTTCAATCAAAAAAAATTGCTATTTCTCCATATTTGAAATATCTGCATTTTTAAAATATTTTTAGCCCCACGTGAACTTTTATAACTGTAAAGATGTTTATCTTTGAAAATTAAAATTTTGCAAAACAATTGACTAATAGTATCTTCGTTTCAACAGTTCTACAAAGTTTTAATTTACCAAGTTAAACACCGTCGTAGTTATGAAAGTCCAAATAGGACTTCAAAAATTTTTTAACGTATAGCGAGTTCCATTTAAAAGAAAGTTGACAGCTAGTTCCGGTATAACCGGAAGTGCCAAATTATTATAAATATTTTTGTTTAATAGTACATGTAGGCTCTAGTGTACTGCCAAATTTTCAGAATTTTCCAATGTACACTTTTTCATATACCGATTCGATGCAGTTCCTCGTGGGACATACTGTACAAGGAAAACTAACATTAAATTAGCTGAATTTCCTGAAGCGTAAATATAAATTTATTAGATAATTACTAAATTTGGATGTTTTCATGTCAAGTTAGAAAAACTCTTAGTTACAAAATTTAAAAAAAATTCCAGGTCTTATTTCGTAAAACCCCCTCCAAAATAGATATTTCTCTTCTAACATTAAAGCTTCAAAAAAAAAAAAAAAAAATTTCGACACACGCCGCTTAAATTGGAACAGTAAATACCCTCATATCTCATCTCGCATACCGCATAATGCAGCCTGAATACGGGCCCGCGCGGCGTATGATTCACGTTTCGAGCGGTGCTAATGCAATTATTCCCTCGCTGACATGTCCCAGGGTTGCTCCGTGTAGCCCGCCTAGAGCCAAGAGAAGGTCTCGCAGACGTCAGATGACAATTAAGAGCGTCTCTCCTACATAACTTTGCTAATTAAAAATTAATTGAGTAATTTCTGAAAGGTCGAGCCTAGTAAATTGAACGAATAAGGTTTACATACGTGTATTATTAATCATATTTCGTACGATTAATAATATTATAAATTGATGACTTTGTTCTCGCAAGACGTAGTTGTGCTTAATAATGGTAATCGTCGAAAGCTTCAAGATTAATTGGGGAAATACTACAGAACCAACAGCAACAAATAATCTTGAAACACGTCAATTTTTTGAGTTGCCTGTTTTTTTTTAATAAGTGAAAAAATGCAAAAGATTCAAAAACAATGAAATTTATTTTTTAGTGTTTTATATTAAATTATGTGTGAAATTTCATTTAGATAGGATAATTAAGAGTAAGTAAATTTATGAATTGGATCCTTTGTCTAAAAACAGCACCTAAATAAATTAGGATATTATTTACTTTGTTATTATAAACAATACGATTCGTTGATAACAAATATTATCGTAACGTTCTCATAATCCATTTTTATTCAACTTCGTCTACATGTAGGAAAAAGCGCATTAAGAAGGTATGCAGAGTGAGTCATCTAATCGGGTTAGGAAGATTGTGCCTTTGTAAATGGTGTTTTTTTCGTTGTTATCAGGTCGATTTGGGGACATGGTTGGACACAATTATTATTATGTTATTCTTAGTACTTTTTGAAATATTTTATTTTCTTCATTGTTATAAAATATAGTTGAGAATTTTTTTATTTTTATCGTTTTTTTTTATTTCATGTTTTTGCTTCTTTTAAAATATTATGTAATTTTTTGGAACTTTTGGTACTTGTCTGTTCTTCAAAAATAAAATGTAAGGACTATTGGAGAGCCCCAAATTGCTAGTTCAAAAATTCCTATAACGAGGAAATAGATGATTTTAGACTACTAACATGTTAGTTTTTTTTTAATTTAAAATGTTCTCAAAATTGAATTTAAAAAGAACAAATGAAAAAAAAAGAAAATCTGTCACACCCACTTAACGCATTATTGTTTCAGTTTGAAAATGTGGAAATTTTCAAAGAAATCGTTAATTCTAGGACAATTGTTCCTTATTACTTTATTAAGAATTTAACGAGGTTTCCAAAAATTAAATAATATAGAGCGCTCCAAAACAAAATAAAGAAAAAACGGGTTTTAATATAATTTTAAACCATCTCTTTAAGTGGACCTCAGAACACGAAAAAACCGTTTTGGAAAATCTCCATTTATAAAGGCACAATTTAAGTGTGCATTTTCTTGAAAACTTTCTAGTATTTGATTTATACAGTACAAGTTCAAATTTTTTTTTTTCACGTACAGACTTTTTTATAGCCCTCCTTACATGGTAAACAATAGGAGAAACCATGTAATTTGCTAATAACATACGAAAGCAATAAACTCAGGAAGTCTGTCCCATTATCCTAGAGACTCATTTCCGAAAGAAATATGTTAACACGCACATTCACTCCCAGCACTTATTTTTGTTTATACATTTGTTTTATTCCAAATTTAAATCGGCATTAAAACTAGCGTGAAAACTCGAATAATCTGCTAATTCATGCTGCAAACTTTTTCGCAAAGCTCTTCCGCTCCAACCCAAATCGCAAATAAACATTTTATCATCGCTGCAACATGTGTAATACACCGGTAAAAGCTTCGAATAACCGGGTTACAAAACGGAAGCCTACGATACATGAAATATACACACAATGCCCGGTATCATTCGCATTTTGACGCTAATCGGGAAGTTTTACTCTTTACCGTTGGTAATACATGCATAGTGTAGATAGTCCTTTGTTTCTCATATGTCTGATGTTTGGAAAACAATAAAGCTCTATTATATATATGTCTATCCGAGTTGGCGTTGATTATATTAACGTGTTTTTCGATTGTTTTCAAATGAATCGAGAATCGAGAGCTTTATAAACAAAAATTACGCTTATAAGTTATTGATATTATATATATATATGGAAAATAATTTAATAATAATGATAATAATGACATTTTCTGTGAATTTTGTAATGATTTTATTTTATTTTTATATTTTGTAATATGTGATATTTTTTTTTATATAAAAACGGAAGAAAAATATATTTCGTACCGTTAAATATTTCCATGTTATTAAGGGTTAATCGAAATAAATTTTTCTTTCTTATTTTTCCATCTTAGATTATTTTGTATATATTACAAAAATAAAACGATAAATAAAATGTAAATAATTCCTTTAAATTTAAACGCATAAACAAATTGCATATTTCTAAAAAATATTGCATGCTTTTCACTCTTGTGTATATAAACCCTTCTTTTGATAATTTGTTTAAATACATATTGTATGTTCCTTTTTATATACGATTTTTTTAATTTTTTTATGTGAATAGTTTTTGTTATATTAAATATATTTTTTTCTACACTTAAACGGACCTATTTTACTCTATTTACTATTTCACACACTTTATTTCCAATTCTATTGCACTGAAATTTTGTATGTGTTTGCCTTTTGCTATTAAATTTTGTTTTATTTGATTCAATTAGCGCAAAGTAAATAATTCTTATTATTATTTACTTTGTGCTTTGCACTTTATTTTTGCCTGAAATCCCTTTAAAATATTCAATTCAAACTAATATTCCCCGATTATACAGATTTTCTACCATTTCTCTAAGTGTAACACATATCTACATATTATTATAGCTTTTGTTTACGTATTGTTCTAAAAATAATCGTCCACTAGCCAAGAATTTCAACATCTCTACCGCTAATACGCGCATTCATAAGCAATTCCCATGCACAGGAGTAAAACTCCGGTTACATTTGCACGAGTTCCAGAGCAGACCACAACAAATGACACAACAATGCACGACATGCGAATGTTTTGCGGTTGACTCAGCTTTTCAAACGAGGGGACGAGTTTATTGCATAAGATACTCGATATTAAATGCATGACACGAACTAGGAACTATATAGGATGTTACGGAGATTACGTATATTACACCGAGTGTAAAAAGGTTGTTAAGTTGGTATTGCATTTCGAATTTTGGGTTGGTAGAACTGCTTGTCAATAATCAGGTATAACGTCAATTTCTTTTTCTATTAAATACAAAGTTAATTTTTTTTTTCTGATGGTTATTTTCGAAATAAAGTAAACGATTTTTGGATTTTCTGATTTATCTATAGTAATTTCCCAGAAATTAATCAGGTTTGCCAACATTCCAGAAATGCCAACACAAACAAATTAACTTAAAATTAAATTTGTTACTTGGTATAAAAATAGCCATAAAAAAATTAATTTTCTTTAGTAAAGACAACTCGAAATTAAAAATCACCCAATTCAGCAAATTAAAGTACTCGTTACATAATTGTAAACAATATCAAAGGAAATCCTCTAATTCTCAAGTAACGTTTCAAAAGCTCCATTTCCAAGATGCATCGTTATTTTTTACCATTATTTTCTCCATCGTACAAGCTGAAGTAGCTCTACACACGCAAAACACGAGAAGGCAGGTCCTATTGTTAGGTAAGAGGGCCGGGGGAAAAAAAAATCTGTTTTTGTGTTGACACCTGCACCCACCGTGAGACAAACACAACCTCCTCTCAAACAACAAACATTCTTTCTCAAGGCATGGCCTACCACTATTACTACTAGCACGTTTTTTATGTGTATGTGTTTTGTTTTTTTTTTTGTTTTGTTTATGTTGCTTTCTTGTTTTTGTTGTGTGCTACTGCGATTTTTTCGTTGTATAGAATCCTACACATGTTATGTGAGTTTAGAATATTCTTTTTCATGGCCAGGTGAGATTTTATATATATATACATATATCTTTTTTTTTTTAAATAAATTGCATGATGTAGAATATTTGTCGATAGATATAGTTCGCATCTTGAAGATTTGTAATCGCATGTTCGTAATTTCTTTTTAATAAGGTAAACATTTGCGGATTTGAATGTGACTTGTTGCAGTTTGTGATTTTTTTTGCATGTTGGTATCTAAAATGAGTTTTTGAGTTCTAATTTATTTCTCCTTGCATTATTTCTTTCGTTTTTCCAAGATACAGAGTGATAAAATAACGCCATCTTGTTATTAACTGATTTTTCGAGAAAACGCTACATAAAAAGACGTTTTCTTAATTCCCTGTTTTATATTTATGACGTCATCATATATTTTTAATCATTTATCTTGTTTTTCTCCCTTAACAGAAATAAATTCTTTATTGTTTTCCGAACTTTATTAAATTAATTACTAATTAATTAAAATAATTGTAATATAAAAAGATATATTATGACGTCATAATTATCAAATGGGAAATGAGAAAATTGTTTTGCAGAATTTGTGTTTCCGGGTTCAAACCGCGTCGTAATTGCACGAGAATGCCGACGTTTCGCTCTCAATTTCATGGAGCTTCTTCTGGGCTGCTGCATGTTGCGTCGGCATTTTCGTGTAATTACGAGGCGGTTTGAACCCGGAAACCAAAATTCTTTAAAAGAAAACAACGACCGCGGAAACCTACAACAACGTATGAGATTGTTACTTATATTACAAAGGTCATATATTTTTTCTGCTACCGCACTAAAATTTTGAAAAAATCAACACGTAACTAAAATGATTGAGACGTAATATTCCATTACATCCCGCTGCTAAGGGCAGTAATGGTGGTAGTAAGAAAAAATATTTTTTTTCGTTATCAGCACCTTTATAAAAATCGACACACTGTATGAGTAGATGTACTGTCTCATGTAATTATGTAGTTAAAATTTTCTCAATTCATCACTCTATATCTCAACAATAATTAATAGCGATCAATAATTAAAGAGCATAATCACGAGCTTGACGAAATACGTTACGAAATTTTTGTAAAAGTACATTTTTAATTTACGTAACATCTCAAAACTTGTAACTTTCTCATTACAACGACGACGATTATATTTATTTCAACCGATGAATAATTTTCTTATCGAAAACCAGCGATTTGTCAAATTTATCGTAAATACGAGCAGATATTACGATCGGGAATTATTTTTAATTGCGTAAAACAACGGAAAACATCGGACAATAATAATATAAATTGAATAACTAAAACTGATAACAAAAAAATTACCGTACATGCTACACTTGTTGTTCACAATGAGTTTACGTAATGTTTATAATAAATTACTCATTCTAAATTGTTAGTCAGTGATTGAAGTGCTTCCAAAAGATTGATATCAACCAGTAAATCGTTTCGTTTTATTGTTAGTAGGCGTTTAGTTATTTAGCTGTTAGAAACTGTAATTTGTAGTTTTGTAATTATCTATCTTTGGTTGTCTTATTTATTAATTAATCAAAATTAACAATTTTTATTTTTCAAATTTAGCAAAACGTAGTTAAATATTGTAATAACGTATTATATAGACTGTCTTCGATAATCATTTATATTTTTATATTCTTAAAAAGTAAGTAATTTTTTGTTAATTTTAAAAATATTTTTAAAATTTCCCGGATGATTTAATTCCGGTAATGCGGGGCTTCTTAATGCATGCGAATATGTAATCCTTATTGCCGAAAATAACATCCGCGAAATTTAAAAAAATATGAAGTAGGTATAATTTTTTTTTTGTTTTTTTTCAAAAAAATGTGTATCTACCCCCTTCATTTTCCGAAAAAAAGAAAATACGACAATTAATACTTTTAGGATGTTACAACCAAAAAATACCATCACCCTCTTTCAGCATTTTTTTTTTAAATAACTACCCCATATCGTACCTTCAGATTTTATTTTTTATTAAGATCAATACCGCTCAATTCTTTATAAATTTTAAAAATGCCGGATGGGGAATGGGCGTGTTTGTAAAATTAAATACCATCTTTAGTGGTTATTATTCCCAAATTTAATATTTTAATTAAAGTTAAAAGTTAGATTAAAACGATTTCAATTTCGTGACAAATACTGAAGATGATCTCGGAACGTTATCTGATCTAATCTAAGTAAATTCTTGGATTAAAAAAATGATTATCTTAGACAATCCATGTATAATACGTAGTAGTTTTTATTTATAAAGAAATCTTATCTTCACTTCAACTACTGACTTTGTTTGTACCAAATTTAATATATTAAATCTCTGAGGGTGATCCTATTAATAAACTAAGATTACGACGAAACGCTCTGTCAAATTCCTACGAATTCGATATTATTTTTGGTACAACTTATCCTTTATTTAAAATTAAATAAACATAAAGTAGATATATTAACATTTTTTTTTTTACAATATCATCAATTTCTTTCACTTTTTGCATATCCTAACGTATATTTTTTCGATATATGTTTACAGGTGGCCGTCAGCATTTACAGTATAACCCTCAATTGGCGGGTTTGGACCAGGGATCGCAACTGATGGAAGCTTCAGATTTTAACACCGGTCCAGGTTACTTCTTCCAAAGGAGTGCAAATTATAGCACTTTACCGGTTCGCAAAACGCATCGTCACATCCTAAACGATCTTCCCGAGCGTTCCGTAACCCCTGATATTACTAGGGATTTAGGCAGTAGGAAATTCGAAAGCATGGGTAGGATGAGAAACTTGGAATTGCACGGGGAACTCAAAGAACACCAATCAAGACCATATAGAGACAATCACGCGTCGGGTTACAACGATCAGGTGCTTTTCCAACAAAACGAGTCGTTGAAAATCTCCCCGATAGAACCCAAGAACGCCAGTTTTAAATGTTCAACGCCGGCGCCAAGGGCTCAAGATTTGAAGTCGGCTGTAAATTTAGAAAATCGCTTGTTATCGCCTAAGAAATCAACGATGACTAACGAAGAATTATATACTGTTATCCACAAGAGTAAAAAGAAGTTGAATATCAGAAGTGAAGACGTAGATCGTGCTTCCCCGGTTGATTTCGATTTTTCACCAAAAGCAACGCCAAAATCCCCAGAAACTGGTTATCTGGGGGATAAATCACGTACGCGTTTAAGTTGGTCGCCTGGAACTGATGATTTAGGAGAATTACAAGATAAATTCTCGAACGAATCCAGATCCCGGCAAAGTTGGGCTTGCAAAGATCGGAAGGGCCCAGTTCAAACTTCCCGGTTAGATTTTAAGAAGTTACTACTCCAACATAGCAAAACCGCAGTTCCTACTAAGAATACCAAACTCTCAGCTGTTGAACAGTTGAAGTTATCCAGGCAACAAATACAACCGACACCAAAACAACACCAACAAGACGATATAAGCATATTAGAGTTAAGCAGATCCCCTCGGAGCATCGGGAATAGGAAGTTTAACACATTAAATTCCCCTAGAGGAACCCCCGATAAACCCAGACCAGTGCCTAAGCTTTTATCACCCAGATCTCAATGGAGATTCCCCAGTCCCAGATCTGACGTCTTAAGCTCGACAATTCCAGAGGATTTAAGGGAAGATGAGAGCCCGAATAGTTCCGGTGAAAGACGTATTAGTAAAAATTTAGACGAAACTAGCAGCAAAGGAATTGCGCAAAATTTATTTGGAGCTGAAAACAATAAACCAGTGAACAATTACAAAAATCTCACCGAAAGAATTCAAGCTCAAAGGGCCAAATTCTTTGGAACCTCTAGGGCTGCATCAAATGATTGTAGAAATCGTGAAACCCCCGAGAAATCGGTCCTGCCAACCTTAGAAACTGCATTTTAATTGCAATCAATTTTTCGTTTGTACTTCTTATATTTTTGTACATTGTGTCTAGTCGGAAGATTTTATTTATTTGATCTGATCTTGATTGTATTCGATTCTTTTTTATTTTTGTGTTGGTATCCATAGAAATAATGAACTTTACACGTATGACGAATTAGCTTTATTTTTTTTTATATATGTCGTACTTTTTTGTATTTTTTTTTATACAAACACGCGGAAGAAGATATCATCTTAAATTAATTAAATTTTTAATATATGCATAATTTATCGTATTATTAATTCTTGTTAGGGTTAAGTAATTTATTCTTATATATTTTCGCGATTTTCTAAGGGAATAATTATTATATATACATATAAAGATGGTATATAGTGATATTTGTTATGTTAGATGAATAAAAAATTATAAGCAAGTATGTACAAGTTTTTTTTTTAATTTTCATGATTTTTAGAACGAAGATGGCGTTCACCAATTTAAGTATCTCAAGTTTCAAATACTTCTAATGGACTGATTTTTTTTTATTTTCTTTCTGAATTTTAAAACCTGAATCTGAGCCTCTGAACACTGAATATTCATATCTGATACTCTTCAGGCTCCCAGCAACTAGTCAAGAAGTTTCTGCTTAGATTGACGCCATGTTTGCGTGAGAGATGAGAAATAAAGAAATTTTGGATGTTTTACAGTGCTGCCAATATTAAAGAAATATCTTCAATTTTAAGGGTTCATAGTATGAGAAAAAATGTATACTTTTAATTCATTATTTTAAACTTTATTTTATTAAAATAGCATTATTGTACCTATCCGCATTCAATTGTTTCGCTTTATTTCTTACTCTTACATCGATAGAAAATATATATACACAGACCTCGTAAATATCATCATACGTCCTAAAAAACCATAAAGTACACATTTCATTCAAGGTAAATTAGCTCTCCATTCACTTATTTATTTGCTGCGGATTAACAATTGGAGGCCGCACTGGTCCCATAGGCCCCATAGGTCCCATCGGCATCATTCCCATCATCGGAGGTCTCATTCCCATCATAGGCGGTACCGGTCCGTGCGGCCCCATCATCATAGGTGGCATCGGACCACCAGGAGGCATACCTTTCGGCATAAATACTAAATAGAAGCTTTTCCATGAATACACTTTAACTATGATAACTTACCTGGTGGCATCATACCAGGCGCACCCGGTCCTGTCGGTCGTTGTCCCATGGTTAATTGGGCAGGAGGCGGTATTGCGACTCCTTTACCAGGTGGGGCGAACGGATTATTAGCGATTTTACCAGCTTTAAAAGCAGCAGTCGTAGCATCAATCAAATGTTGAGCTTGTTCCTCCATCCATTTCTGGTAGTAGAATTTGACATTGTCTTTGTGTTTACGACCAGTGCAATGCGTTTTTCGTACGCTGGGTGAGTCGTGTGTAAGATACGTATCGCAATAATCGCAGTAATACTTTGGCATTTTAGGTTATGTGTGTGATGCCACGGGGAATAGTTTTAATTTAGAGATAATCGTGAGATATATCTCACTTAATCTTTGAAGATTTAGACGGTGCACTGATTTCTGTATTCCCGTCTACTTTTAATAAACTATATTTTAAGAAAGCACTTGCACCCTGTTTAGTCAACAATCTTTTTGACGTTTCCCAGCCCAATCCCTTTCTAATTTAATGCGTTCAACCAGAGCGTTTTTGGCAGCCAGTTTCAACCAGAGGGCAATTACCGTTTTTGGTAATTACGATTTTCAAAGGAATTTAATTTAATATTTGTAAAACATGGTGAATATTAAAATTCAACTTTGCAAAATAAAAATTAATTCTGTAGTATTGAAATCTTGGGATAGTTTTGAAGTGTTCAGCTAAAACTATCTACAAAATATGAACATTACGGATTAATAGTAGTATTTAAGAAATATTTAATGAAATACTATTTATACTGGTGTAATTTTCATTAAAAATAAGTTATTTAGTTAAAAGAGGATATAATTGAAAAGCGGCGAATGACAAATAACTATCGGGGAAGTTACAAGAAGATACCATGGCCTAGTCCTACCCCCTCTGGCTACACCCATGCTTTTTATTTATTTTAAGGTTTCTGTGGCTAAAACAGAATTTATTCTGTGGCTAAAATAGCTGTGCTTGGGGTAATTGAACATATTTACTCTGAAGTTGGCTGAATTCAATACGTACCTTTGCCCCCAAGTGTAGTAAGAACATTATTGCATAGATGTCACGATTCGCATATATTTAATTTCTTTACCTTTACCTTTATTAAAACATTTACTTGTTTAAGTCAATAAATAATTCTAAAATTCATGTTATTGTCGTTAAATTGAGAGGTTTACTGCAAATTTATCGACAATTATTTATTAGTAACATTTCTGGTGACCTTCTGTTGACTGCGAGAGTGGTGCCATCTTTGTTTATATTGTTACATTTTTTTAAAATTTCGTGGATATATTGGTACTTCCCACAATTAAGTTTATGTACTCCAATTATCGCAGTGTATGAAATATAAGCTTTTGCGGAAATCGTCAAATTAAAATGACGGCGAAATTAGTATGGAGGAATTGTATGATAAAATTTTATATAATATATACACGGGAAAGCTTTATAATTGTGTTTGTTGGAAGTATGAAATCAAAATTTGGCGCCTTTTTAAAAAAAAAATTGTAGCTTTGCTTACTTTTTGCTTGTAACATTTTACCCAATTTTAGATTACCTTTTAATAGTGTATGGCTAGATTGTCCTTAAATTTTATATTTTCTCCTGATTCTCCTGATAACCATTTCAAAAAAGTGTGAAGAATAGGTTGCAATTTGTATTTGATTAAAATTTGGTATTCTTTTTGTGTAAATTTAGATAAAAAAATAAAACAACTAACTAAACATTTAATATAATTTATTTCACATACATATAGATTTTACAATAATATTGTATGCCATAGATAAATAAATTTTTGAAATATATTTATAAAGTTGCTTTGTTGGGCAATTCTACATCTGAAACATCAGATTTAATTTTTCCCTTTTCAAATTTCAAATTTTGAAAGTTCACACATGAAGAACTTCTTTCTTAATTCTACAACATTACTTAGTTTTGCTTCATATAAATTATTAATAAAAATGCGAGTGGAAGTAAGTAGAAACTGATCTTAACAGTAAAGGAAGCAAACTGGAATAAATTCATGTTTTCACATCGATGCTAATCGATTCGAATTCTAATTCTAATATTTTTAACTAATTCAAAGTGGTAAAGTACAACCTACAGTCAGGAATAAAAACTTCAAAAGAGAAAACAAAATAATAAATTAAAGCATTAGAAGAGTTAATATCGAATATGTACATATTAGAAATTAATCTCACTGTAGTGGCTGCTCTGATTCAGCTGAATAGCTCTTAACCCTTGAGAACCAAAGGGGTGGGAAGTTGTTACCAACAATATCAAAGGTGCATCTACTTTCTGTGCCGTTTTTGTTGGAAGTGTAGACAGAATAGTGTTCCCATGCTAATTGAATGTGTTTTTTACGATTTTGGTTCCGTATTTTTAATTCCTGAAAAAAAAACGATATTCCTTGTTTTAATATCATTAATATCAAACGAACGGTGTTGATATCTTAATTATTTCTTCTAAGAGTTCTCAGAGGCAACAATGTAATACAGACCAGACGAAATGTCGTCTGTCCATTGCCATAAGCACCATCTCTACTGCGCTGACCTCTCCTATAGGAAGATTTGACATTCTCCTGCCTATAAAGGACAATGGTCACCGTATTATCCTTCAACCTATAATGACCCTTCAAGATAGATGGTCCTTTCGCCTGTCTATGCTTGAGGAGTCCGACACACTGAGGCGGTTCATCTGGTGTTGTCAGCATAAAAACTAGTCCTTCTGGAAAGAACCTACATAAAACCAACAAAGGTTAGGGCTTTAGAATGAATTATTCGCGACAATTTTACCTAAAGTATCTGTAAAACGTGACAACATGCCACGGTCTGTAGAATTGGTCTTGGAAACTGCTTTCACCTTGTCGGATGTAAGTCGTTTTGCTTATGTAGCATCCGTTGAAGTGAAGTTTAGCTCTTTCTAGAAACATATGTCTCCAAGAATTGTATTCACCCATTAAACTTCCGCAGTTGAGTCCCCATGCTCTGCAAACAATATAGAATGAGCTAATGTAGTAGTGATCAATTGTTTTGAGCCAGATGGTATATTGGACTGAATTAAATAAGAGACCATCAGAATATTTGATTTTTAAAAATGCTTTCGTAATTGCTAAGTGTTATTTTACAACTTTTATATAAGCAGTCATTTCTTACAAAAACTTAATTTACCTTTCACATGCTAATCGCCAAATTTTCGGATCCCTGGCACATAAATAAAAACCTCTGCAAGACTGCGAGAACATTTCCAAAGATCGCATATCCAAATCAGAACTTACAACCCAACGTAAAATGTATAATATGATCTCGGTAGGTAATTGTGATATATGCATACCCTTACAAGAATAAATGGACATTATAGGTACTAAAATAAATTGTATTCTCTTACTCTCTGTTCAACCTTCGGTAAGCACAAATACTCCATTCTATTAACTTTTTTCTCAATCCGTTGTAAAAATGTCAATTCGTTAATCTCTTCATCGCTATCAACGTCTTCCGTGTTCTCATCATCTCCTTTCGTAACTTTCTGGTAATCTAATTGTTTCTCTTCTTCATTATCAATTCTCGTTTTGTTTTTAAATGATTCTTCTAACTTAAATTCAATATCGGGAACTAGTTGCACAGCTCTTTTATAAAACTGAATTGCTTCGTACATTTTCTTTGATCTTTCCATCTCGATCCCTTGCAAGAATAACTTCTTCGCCTGGAAAGATATTCTAATCAATTTTTCCATAATATTTCACAATAACGTACTCTAATTTCGTCGTTTTCATCCCCACTACCAGCGGCATCTTCTACCAGCCCAACTGGACGTGACACATTTGTTTTTCGATGTTTTAATTCTTGCAGCTCCCTTTGCCATTCCTGACGAAAATTCACGAGATTACTCTCACCATTTTGGCTCTAAAACGCACAAAATTGAGCGAAACGAAACTTTTAAGGGCGAGAATGTAAACTACTTGTTTGAAATTCGAAGATTCGTCTTGATCATCTCCATCTGAACTTTCGGACGCGTCGCTTGCTTTACCGGTTCGCGAAGAAGGACCGTTGCTCTACAATAACAAGATAAACATTTACTTTTTATGCTAATGTAAATAATGGGATGTTAAGCAAGCTTTGTTTACCAAAGCATCTGTTCGTTATTGATGTGAAAGAGAAGATGATATGTTTATTTATGCGGTGAAACGGGCATACCATTTTATTCAATTTGTTTCCCTGCTAGTTCACGGTCAGAATATCGTATTAAAATCGTATATTTCGCCAAATCTTTAATCTTTAATATGCTGACCAAATTACGTGCCATCTTCGAATTGAATAGTTATAGTTAGGTTCGTTATGTTGGTAGAATATTTGGTCCGTTTTATTTAAATTAGGGAGTTTTTTATTGTTTTATGTTAAATTTAGTTTTTATAATAAAAATTTAAGAGTCTTGGTTTGGAGAGAATGCATTAGAACCTTTTAAATAAATAATATAATAATTTGAATTTAATATATTAACGAGTGGTAAACAGAAATAATAGTATCTAACTTCATTCTTTTGCCAAATAGAAGTTAATATAAAATTGCATTCACAAGAATCGTATTTGCGTATATTTTACGCATATTTGGCGCGAAAATTAAACCGATTTATATTCTCCTTTAATTTGCGAGTTTAACCAAGAGGGAAATTAAATAAAACAACTGCTTTTTTTATTAAAACCAATTTTATTTTTATTCATTCTTTTTGTTTGTGTTTGTAGTATCATTAGAAACTGACAAAAATATATATTACAAATACAATAAGTTGACGATAAATAAGATGCATTAGAAATGACAATTAATTAATATTAATGACGACGCAATCACTACCAAGAACACTTACAGTATAAACAACAAATACATACTAAATTTCAAAACAAACGTACAACACAAAAAAAAAACTTTTATCATGATAGTATCACATGCAAAAATAGTGGATTTAAAAAGAAAGAAGGACATCATAATTTAATATAAATGCAATTTTAAACAATACAAGAACGAGAATTAGAACGGTAATAATGGGTACAAGGAAAAAAAAAACAGATTATTACAAAAATGGTACACTTATCGTTATGGTTAAACGTACTTAAATAATTGGGATAAAAAAATTATTTCTTTCTTGAACACTAATTAAAATATTTAATTTAAATTTAAATTACAGTAAAAATTACCAGTTCTCGTTTGAAAGTGGGGCTGCTTCAGTTTTAGAATACTGGAACAGCTGCTCTCAGTTGTTTCTTACGATTCATTTATTAATAGGCACATTTTTTTAAATATATATATATATAATTTTAAGGTCGTGTTTTAAAAAAGTTTTACGAAAAATGGATGCTATCCGGAATAAAACTTGTAGATCGTACGCTATGAAAAAAGATTGTTATATTTATGTACACGTTATGTTTAATTTGAAAACCAGTCTGTTTTATCAAACGAAATCACCATTTTCAGTCCATGTTTATGTAGTTAGTTATTGTTTTAACGTTGGGTATATACTTTGATTTTCTTTTGTTTCTAATTTTCCCATCTTCCGAGAATCGCAGACTTTACATCACGGTCCGTTCGTACAGTTTTATAAAAAAATACATTATATTATTATACTTTATATGTATATATATATAGTAATATTATATATAAATGTATATTTACACATTTCTAAATACAGAATGTTTCTTTTTCTTAAAAAAAAATTAAAGACATTATAACTATTCTAGGTTAAATGTCAAAAACTGTCAAATATAATTATTAACTTTGAGGGAAAGACGAGCTCGCCGACTGTAAAGTTGATTTTGCACTAAAAACAGAAACATTCTGTATAAAATGCAATAAGTAGGATTAAAATTTTATAATTATTACGTCTTCAACATTGTTTCGATAAAAAATTAATTCAATAATCATATCTTTACTATGATATGCATCAACTATGATACCTGTGTATGTTTTATTTTAAAAATAAAAAGAAATATCGTTTTATCAATTCCTAAACATTGTCCACATATAAACTTTTATTGTACGAAGCCACGTACAATTAAAATTAAAACGGGGAAAACGGTCCTTGTTTCGATATAGGTGAGCAATCGTAGTGTGCCAAGTTCGGTAAGTATGTACTACTATTGGAAAAAAGAACAAAAGAAAAACTTATAATCTAGTTATTCAAAAAATGGAAAAAAAGAACGTCGAGAACAAAGTCTTATCTTCTCGCACTAAAAAGAACTATCAATATTAGTCATTTGTTTACGGTTCAATTGTTTGTTAATTAAATAGGGTCCATGGGCTTGATGATGGGGATGAATGTTTGCTACCCACCCGGGTAGCGGGTTTTGAGTGCGTTCAGCCGAGACGTATGTCAAACGGACGTTTGCTGGACTCCTGATAAGTAGTTGAGCGGCTTCTGTTCGGTTTCGCATTCGGAATCTTCGATTTCGCAGAGGTTCGTAGAGATGTCGCTGTTGCTGCCATAGCCACCTCCGAGTAGAGAATTGCGTTCCTCTAAATAGCAGAAAAAGAAAAAATAAACGCACAGTGTCTTTTGTTTTTCCCCTACATCGATCGAATTTAACACTTACATAAAATCTTGATGGAAAAATTCGATTTATGTCTTACCTAAAGTGGTTATAACGGAACCTATATCATCATCACAGTTTTTCCTACGATTTCGGTTGCTGGGAAAACCGTAGGGTTCGACGTCGTCTGAATCAGCCCCCGGACTGTGCAAACATTCACCCTCAGCTTCGCTAGGTATGTTGTACCCATGGGTCGGCAAGTAAGAATTTGGATGACGTACGTAGCTATCCGCTGCAACGTTGCCAAGGTTAAAATTAGAAAATTTAATTTTTTCGTTTCGTTATCGTCAAAATTTAAACGTAATCATAGATAGCATGGTGCCGTGTTAAAATATAAAGAGGTGTCCAAGAAATTCTTTTTTTTTTAAATTTCAACCTTAAATGATTTCTACAATTTTTTGGACATCCCTTGGATTACGCAGCTCAAAACAAACTCAGAAAAAAATAGACAAACAGACAGCGCAAACGCACTAAAATTATTTCGATTATTATACAACATTTCGCCAACTAACTAAAGCAGCAACAGCAGTTAGTACACAATACTCACTTGGTTTAACAATTATTAAAGGCACTGATGCGTTTTGGGAAAGAAACAAATGAAGAAAACAGTTGTTAGAATCAGGTTCAAGATTAATTTACGGTGGTGATTTGTAATGTTTTTTGGGATGTAGGAATACTTGTCTAATACTTGGTGTAAATGAAAGATGTTGTGTGTTACAGTCGCATTTGCAAGTCAATATCGAAAAAAAAAAAAAAAATAAAACAAAAAAAACATCAGCTACAAACTGCAGGCCAGGACTTACTATAATAGAAGATGGTATTTTTGATTTTGGGTTGGTAGTTTTTTTTTTTGTTTGGATTTGTTTTAAACTAAGGTCTCTTTGGGTCCTACAAATATGATGGAATATGATTTGAAAGTATCAAATAAACAAATAGTAATTTTAACATGTATACAGGATGTTCTCGAAGATGAGGCATTTATTTTAACAGGTTGTAGAACTCGTAAAGGTAAGTCATTTTATAAAAGAATAACTTATATTGTTGTAAAGCAATCGTTTTACATGCCCCATGTTTAAAGTTACATATTTTAATAATTGTGGCAAATCTTCAGTAAAAATTTATGCAGGAAATCCATTATTCTTAAAGCATGCGGTTTTTCTATTGCCCAAACATGATTTGAGACTACTTGAGACAGTCGTATTGATAGTTCCGTGGGCTTGCAAATGATATTGCAGCCGAAATCTAGTAAGCTTAAAGCAAAACCAATTTATTTTACAACTTTTAAAAAAGGAGATTGGTGGTGACAACATAATTTATGTTCACGAATTCTATTATTAGTATAAATGCGTCAACTTTGTAGACATCTCTGTATATTTACAGGGGTGTTCACGAATTATACAGTGTCCATTTAGTTTGTGGGTGAAAGATCACTTCTTCGTGATCAGCTTTTTGGTTTTTTAAGTGAAGCATCCTATATACCGTTTTTTTGGGATTCTCAGTAAAATAATTTAACAAAAAATATAGTTTGAAAAACAAAAAATAATCTAACAAAATTCGATTCGGAAGGCATTATCTTTCACCCAAATATCTCAAAATTTTAATGACAATACGGAACATCCTGTAACAATAAGAATTTTTTCCCTCAACCCATTTAAAAAAACACCCCCCATATTTTTAAGAGCGGGGTTACCTGTGGTAAAACGAAACTCCTCATTGCCACTATCCAGGGCGTTGAGGCTCGGACTGGCCGCGTGAGCTTCGCACTCGCTATCGGCCATAAACTCGGATTCCAAATCTTCGTTCAGCGTCTCGATGTCCCGATCGGGATTCAATTGTCCCAGCATCTGAGGCGGCAAGTGGTGGCAACGCGATTCGTTACTTTCGTTGCTGTGGAAGCTCGATGAATCCGGGATCTCGCTGCCCGGCACCTCGGTGATATTCGGCAGTGTTTGGCTGTGTCGGGCCCAATCCGAACAGTCCCAATGGTAACCTGGAAATGGTCGTGGTTTTTAGATTACCGAGGAAGCGTTTGAAAGGATCCAAGTATTTTGTAAAAGAAATAGATAAAATTGTAGAATTTTGAAATATTCGAGAGAAATTGTGAACATTTTGTATGTACAACATACCTGGATTGTTTTTTTTGGGTGTTGGTTCTCTTTTATTTGTAAGTAAAGGATTTTGTAATAATAAATATGTAGAAAAATGTATGGTTTGAATGGGAGAAAAAGATTACGGATGCCTATGCAAATATTCGTAAAATTGTTTGTTTCATGAAATTTAACAATAACTTTTTGATAACCATCGCGTCCATCACGCAGATTTTTGCCCAATCAGTTTTCTTTTTCGGGTATTAATTTTTCGGATGATTTAACATTTAACGATTAACTAAAAGGAACGACACTTAGACCATGGAACAAGTAAATCCACTTCCAAGACAAGGTTGTAGCTTTTAAAGCTTATGGTCTAGAATTATGAGCGATATTTGATTCTGCTAGTAGGACCTGATTAACAAATCTAAGAAAAAAATAAAATTAAAGATATTCTTTTGAAGGCTCTTTTGAATATTTAACTCGAAAAAAAAAAGCATTGTGTTACAAAGATGCTACAAGGTAAAGTGCAGGCAACGTTTTCTTACTGAAAGTTTGGGGATAGAAGTTCCAGATTACAGAAGACATGATATCTTGATGAAAATGGATTGAAAATTGACGTGAGATTTAAATTTATTCACCAGTTATCTCCCAAAGAGCATTTCTACAGAATAACTATTGCCATTACCATTTAGTAGCTGCAGCAAGCTGAAGACGGACATTGCGGAAAAATTGCCTAATTTGAAGGAAAATTTTTTTTGGCAAAAATTTACGAATTAGGGTTTTTTTGTTTCCTAGCCTCAAGTTAGCTCAGAGGACATAGATTTTCATCGAATGTGGAAGCCATCGCATTCATTACTCCCACTCTTGTAGTACTGCATGTAGACATGTTGGTTTTATGTTGGGTTCAGTTTTTAATCTAAACAAATTGGTTAAAAAAATCTTTACGATTGACTCTCTATATATTTGCATAACCATCCGATTGATAAAACAAGTTAGTAGTTAGTTTCAAAACAAAAGAGAGTATATTGAACAATGAAAAACAAATGATAAGTAAACGAAACAAAAAAAAAAACAGACAAATATCGTTACTACAGCCATAACTACTCAAACAAAATAAAACAATAAAACAATAAAATCATCTACAACTACAAAAATGAAAGACAAAAGATAATAGTAAGAATCAGTAAGTTTCAAAAGTTACTGAGTAATCTACAGAATGAAATCTATGCGTGGTTTATTTTGTGTGACTAATTTGAATTTTGTGCAGATAAATTTTGGTCTCTTTTTAGATCTTCCCGAGATAGGAATGCCAAAATTTCGTTTCAACTTACTTCCAACAGATCTATGTTCATCGTCTGTTGAATACGACGCAATCGCAGTCGGTCCAATATGAGGTTTATGATTAGCGATGGTGTTACTCCGTCCACCATACAGTCTATTTGGAGGATCGCAGTTAACAGGACTGGATATTTTAAAATCTGGAGTGCAGAAATCAGCAAAAATTTAGCGATTATAGGATTAGAAATAGAATATGTTGTTTCAAACCAGTTCTGGACTAGTTCTAAACCAATCAATTGCATTTTTTTTTTCGTATTTCGGTAGGTATTTGAATCATTTTTGGAAATTTATCTTGCCTTTCTAGATTATACTTTTGATCTTTTAGATAATTTAATGGGAACAAATAGGGACAAAATTGCATGCTGTTATATAATTTTCTTTTAAATTAACGATTAGAATATTTCGCCGAATATTAGAGAGCAAACATATTATTGTTCTTAAAATAATTTCTTTAAAAAAATTAACTGCAGATCCCTTTTCCAAAATTAAACCGAAAAGTTAGTGAGAGAAATCCATATGTTATAAATTCAAAATTTTTATATTTTAAAGCAGGATTTTCCACATGACTCCTGACTATAACAAAAACGTAGGCTTCCACGGCCAGAGTCAGTTGAAACTAAACGTGTTCAGGGTTTGAGCCGTATCATGTCGTTTATCCGTTAAAATAAAAAAAAACTCGTCGATTTGCCCACAATCGTATGGGGCTTCTTTAGGAGAGGGAAAGTTGGTAGGCACCAGTTAGCATGGTAACTCAATGTGTTCGCCAGAGGCGAAACTAACTGACTAACTGAGCGGGAACAAAAGAAAACGACATGACACGGTTCAAACCCGGAACACGTTTAGTTTCAAATCCTGAATGTTTAATTTTTGATTAATAAATTGAAATGGCTTCGTTATAATTTTTTTTTTAAATAAAAAAATCCCAGATATTAGTAGCTTTGAAAGTTGCTTAAAAAAACGAAACTTGTCTGAAAATCTTTTGGAATTTTCGAAAAGAAAAAGTAATATTTGGATGCGGTAAAATTCTTCAACTGTTAAGGTTATCGACAGAAGAGATCTTCAAAACAAATCAACTTAGCAAACTTTTCGGGGATTTTCCAGACAATTTCATCAAATTATTACTCCTCATTTTGTCTCTATTTTATTTTTTCAAGCAACATCTTAACAGCATTTAAATAAGTCGAAAAAAAATGAAGCATTAATGTTAACAAATCAAACTCGATGTTAGTTAACGTTAGTCCAAATAGTTATTTGATAATAAAAAATGCATGCTTTTAGTAGGATACCCAGTAGATATAGACGATCACAGTAGGCTCTGTTTAAATGCGTTTGGTCCTATATAAAAGAGAAGGCTTACCGTTTTTGATCTTTGGTTTTTCGGTAAAACTCTGAGCTAGGTGCATTTGATCCGCCCACGCTGTCTTATCCGATTCGCAATTGTTTCCTATTCCACCCGGTTGGTTGTTGAGGTTGAGGTTTCTGACGTAATCGCGTGGGACATTTTCAAGTTCGTCGCCTGTTACAAAAAAGAAAATGGCTGCTGTTTTAAAATTTCCCAGCCCCCAAAAGAATTGGTCTAAATATCACATCGGGATACTTAGACCAGTTTCGTTTTTTCATTTGATTCCCACAGAATCAACATTAATTTTTACAAGAAAATATAAATCATACATACCTGCAGAGCCATAACTCCTTATAGAATCCAAATTATTCAAAATGGAATTGTAATGCAGGACGTTCTCGTTTTGCGAGGTGGCGGTATAGGAACTGGGTCTAGTCGATCTAACAGGAATATCTCTTTGATTCACCTCTAAATTGCTCAACTTAGAACCTCGCTTATATTCCGCCAATTCGTGCGGTCTTGTTGAATTCAAAACAATTTGGTCCTTTCGTATATTCTCGTTGTTGATCGTGTTTTGTCTTTGACGCGATCTCCTTGTGCGACAACTCCTGTAGATGATGTACATGAGGACTAAGATAAAAAGAACCATAACACCGACGATTATTCCAACTAACTCTTCGATGGTAAATGGTAGCATGCTTGAAGTGATTGCTGATGAATACAAAGAACTTCCGCAATAAGGTCCTGTTGTATTCGGCGGACAAACGCATAAGAAGGATCCCAATTCGTTGATGCACGTTCCTCCATTTTGGCAAGGTGACGATTCACATTCATTGACGTCGAATTCGCAGACATCGCCAGTGAAAAATCTGCATTTACATAAGGGTCCTTCGTCACCTTCCTCGCAAACTCCGCCATGTTTACAAGGATTCGGTGAGCAATATTTTCCATATTCGCACCGCTTTCCGGATAACCTATACATGCATTCGCAACTATAATCACCCCCGACTGTAGGCGAACATTTCCCACCATACAAGCAAGGAGCTGAAGCGCAAGGATCTGTGTCCAATTCGCAGACTTTCCCTTGGAATCTCGCATGACATAAACACTCAAATCCACCCGGCAAATCCTTACAAGTCCCGCCATTCATGCAAGGTTGGGATCCGCATGCCCCAGGTGGGATTAGAGCATTAGCATCGCAACTGAATTCAACGTTTGCGAATCGTTTCAAAACCGCCATCGAATTATCGCCTGATTTGTGAAGGGGCACTGAGGTTCTTGCGATTCTAACATCATCCATGCACCCCGAGAATCCCCGTTGGATGTCTTCAAATCCCAAGATCGAAGGGTGTTGATGCACTTCAGCTCCTAAATACATCTCGTCGCTTTGCAAGTTTAAAATATCGCTGATGCCAGGGGCGGAGCCTTGAGCGGTGTGCACGCCATCTATGATCAATCTAGCGCTATTGTGGTCTCTTTCTAAGCGAATTTCGTGCCATTTTCCATCGGAGACGTAAGTTGTTGATACTCTAACGAGACCTTCACCGCTTCCTAACTCGAATCTATATTGGACGGCTCCGTTAACGATTTCTAAAATGTTGTAATCTACTTTACCGGCGGCGTACATCAGGTTACCCGAAGGTTGCACTGTTCTTATGCGCAGGCTTAAAGATAATTGATCTTCAATAGCTTTTTTGTTAATAATGCGATATTGGGAATAACTTTTTCCTTTGAAGGAAATGGGATTCCTGGCGATGTAGCACGATTCATCGTGACATTTTGAGATATCAATATCGCAAGTTAATCCGGCATAACCTTCAGGACATTGGCAAGAGTAACCTTGGATTGAAGAATCTGGCACACAATTTTTGTAAGTTTCGCAAGGTGATCTAGCGCATTCATTGACGACAACATCGCATCTATCCCCGCCGTAACCTTGAGTACAACTGCAATCCATCCTATGGGAATGGTGAGGTGATACGAAGCTGGTGACAGTAGTTGATATGGGTTTAATCTGTGTCGGTTCCAAAGAAAATTTATCTTCACAATTACCAAATTTACAATAACTCGATGTGCATTTGTCTCGAACAATTTCCTCAACAACCAATTTGGTACTTTCTTCCAGTTCTTCTAAATTATTATTCATGGCTTTGCGTATTTCATTTGATGAATAGAAATAATCGTCGTCTACTTTCCTAACAGTGAATAACACGTCTAAATCTTTATTAATCAATTGTCTCTTTGCTCGTAAATGCTCAAAATCATTCGAAGGTTGCACGCTGATGATCACGACATCTTTCAATCTGCAATTCATAGCATTGCGTACGGCTTTCACGAAACCTTTACGATGACTCAAAACGAAAGATTCCGGACTCACTTCCCTGAATCTGATTACAATCGAATTCTCTAACATTTCGGCAGAGACGATCTCGACTATGACCTTCACGATTGAGTGCGTAAAATATTTCCCATCAGTAACTGAAACGTTTAATCGGTAATCCCCTATATCCAGTCTCGGTAACGCCGTTAAAGTTCCATCGATTCTATCGATCTTAAACAATTCGTGGGTGGGATACATGATTCCCAGGGTCGGAGATAATGAAAACGTCAAAGTATCGTACTGATCCTGATCCGTAGCGTGGACCCTCCCAATCACACCTCCGGGATACTCGTCTAGATAAGAATTTATGTTGACCTCCAAGGGAGTAATAATCGGGGGATATTGAGATTCCTCGATAACCTTGACGATCACGTAAGTATCTGAATATAATGGCGGTGTACCATTATCGAAGACTCTAATTTGTAAGAGATACGTATTTTTAATCTTATGATTGAATTTGGTTGCGGTTCTCAAGATACCGTCCTGCTCTAAGCGGAAGAAATTACCCTCATTACCGGAACGGAAATCGAATGTGTATGGAAGGGTGTTAGGAATTGTATCAGCATCGGTGATGGTGAATTTGAGTATTTCGTAACCGATAGGTTTGTCTTCCTAAAATCGTAAAAATTGAGTAAAATTAGAAGTGACATAAAATCGCTCAAACTAATATTGTACGTAACGTCCATATATTAATCTAACGCATTAAAATTTTCTGGGACATATTTGTCCCGATTCATAAATGATTCTGAGTAATAAAATCGCACGTGGCAAATTTGTCACAGCCAAATTTTAACGCCAATAGACTCACCTGTACAACCCCAGTGTAATTACTTTGAGAAAATAGCGGTGGATTATCATTCGCGTCCGAAATTTCGATATTCACCATGACTTGCCGGGACAAAACGGGTAAACCGTGGTCTTTGGCTAGTATCTCCAATACGTAGTTGGAAGTCGTTTCCCTATCCAACTTGTTGGCAACAGAAAGGTACCCTGTCTCTTCGTCAATAGTAAAATGACCGTCATTGTCGCCTTTTATGATGGAATAAGATACTTTTCCGTTGTCTCCGCTGTCTAGGTCCGTAGCTGTAACCTAAAGAACATAAAAAAAATGAACAAAGTGAAAGGATTTTTCTGTTGGAATACTTACCTGCAAGATTTTGTCACTAGTTAGAGCGTCCTCTTTGATTCTCGCGCTGTATGATGATTGGGCGAATACCGGGGCGTTATCGTTGCAATCTATGACTGTTATATTGACCGTTGCTATGTTACTCAAAGGAGGAATTCCTCCATCGATAGCCTGGATCGTCAGGAAGTAATCTTTAGCTCTCTCATAATCTAACATCTCTGCTAAAGTAACAACGCCAGTTTTGTTATGGATAACAAATTTTCTATGCTCGTTGCCTCCGATTATCGAATAGTAGACTTCCGCATTAACTCCTGTATCCTTAGAAGTGGCTAGCACCCTAACAATTTCAGTCCCAATTGAGTATATTTCAGGGGCGTTCGCGAAATAATATTTCGAGGCAAACTCTGGAGGATTGTCGTTGATATCTTGAACGTTGACGATTAGAGAAACAATACTGGACATCTGCGGAGTGCCTTGATCGACAGCCTGAACTGTTAAATTGTACATAGCGCGTATTTCACGATCCAAGGGCTTGGCCAGGGTGACTATACCACTATCCGAAGCCATCTTGAAATGATTATTGAAGGAATCGATGAAGGAATATTTGATTTTCCTGTTAATACCTGCAAAATTATCAGAATTATTTGATTTTTTCAAGTTGGGACATTAAATGTAACCTTACCAATGTCTGCGTCGGTTGCATGGACTTTCGTGACAAGCGTACCAACTTCAACATCTTCAGGAAGCGCAACGGAATAGTAAGGCAACGAGAACAGGGGTGCATTGTCATTAAGATCGGAAATGATCAGCTCGATTTGAGAGGAGCATTCCCAATTAGCGTGTTCGCGATCCTGGACGTGAGCTATCAAGCTATATTTGGATTGTTTCTCTCTATCGAGATGCGTTATGGTCTTGAGGTGTCCCGAATCTCTATCTAACATGAAATTTTCACCTCCATCGCCGGTGAGAAGGTATCGAAGCTTGGAATTGTCTTGTTCATCAATATCTGAGGCAAGGACGCTTAAAACGTATGAACCAGGCAGAATTCCTTCGGATAACACTTGACGATAACGGTATTTGAGACAATAGGGCGGATTATCTATTAAAACAAGAAAATATATGTTTACAACAAAAACGAAAATTTTGAGAATGACAAACAATAGTGGAACTAAAACAAAACCAAAAAAAAAAAATTTACCATTGGCATCAAGTACTTTAATGTGAACTTTAGTCGTATCGGTATGTAATCCATCTGTGACGATGATTTGAAGGTCATAACTGGGGATCGTCTCCCTATCCAAGCTCTTGACGACGTAAAGCTCTTTGGTTTGTCTTATTTGGAATTGGGAGCCCAAATCTCCGCTGATGATGTAGAAATCTACCGGGGTATCTAAGTCGAGATCTTCGTCTGTGGTATCCAAGGTTAGAACAACGGTTCCAGGAAGGGCGTCTTCGCGGACAGCTGTTTCATATCGCTTCTTCCTAAATAACGTTGGACTATCGTTGTAATCTTTTAGCTTGATTCGTATGGTGCTCCTAGCTGAATGTTTATTGTCAGTGGCGAGAATGTAGAATTTGTATTCAGGCTTCGCTTCTTTATCCAATGGGACAAGAGTGGTAACCCAACCGGTGTAGGCATCCACTGAGAAGACATTGATAGCTTCTCCCGAGTCCGAACCGAAACTATATCGCACTTCTCCGTTGCTGCCTTGGTCCTCATCATGCGCAGTAACTGAAATAAAATTCACTTCAGGTTGGATACGAAGTTGTCAACAACAAAATTACCTTTTAGGATCGAAGTACCTTCTTCAGTATTCTCAGCAAGGTCCACTATGTAAGGATTACTTTCGAAATGCGGAGCGTGGTCATTCTCATCCAAAACCTGCAACGTTATCTCCACCAAAGCTGTTAGAGGTGGACTAGAATCTGTTTCGGCGACGATTCCAATTAAATGTGAGACTTGCGCTTCGAAATCCAAAGGTCTAGCGAGGATAACTTGCCCTTGACTATCTACGGTGAATTGGGGATTCTCCTCGGAACCAGACAAGATTTTATACGTCATGGTGACATTGGAAACCATCTTTAGAGTGGTGATAACAGCTCCCGTTACCGAATTCTCTGAGAGGAAGAACTTTTCGTCCTTCCTCTCAAAGATTGGAGGTTGATCCTTCGGACCCATAATTAAGATGTTGACTGGGACATCTGAATGCTTGGGAGGTTGGCCGTTGTCGGTTGCTCGGATGAAGAATTGGAACACTTTCCCTTCTGTATAATTTGTATAAATAGAACGAGAAAATAGATGTTGCCAGACATATTCCTTTTCGAAAATAATTACCGTGTAAGGATGCATCTTTGGTTAGATATAATCCGCCACTTTTAGAATCGATGTCAAAAAGTTCGGTGACATCTCTTGATGGCTCTTTGTAGATTGAATATCTTAGTTGTGCAGATATGCCTTCGTCGGGGTCAGTAGCATGGATCTACGCGAAAGAAAAATTAATTAATGCTCAATTTTCCAGTTCTACCAACTATTAAGTAAATACTGTTCGTTGGTTCGTCATTGTTGATAGATAATTCATACTCACTTTCATGAAGTATTGTCCTTGGGTAAAATTCGATGAGATACTTCCTTTGTACTCTCTCATGTGGAATTTTGGTGCATTATCGTTTTCGTCGGCAACCTTAACCCTAACCGTTAAAAATCCAGAGCGACCACCCCCATCTGTCGCCATTACGGGAATCTCGTACATTTTCTGTTTCTCGCGATCTAATCTAACCCTTGTTGATATCTTTCCGGTATGTTTATCAATAGCAAAAGTCTCCATTAACAAATCTGATTGGATTGAATAGGTTATCGTCCCGAACTTGCCGAAATCTTCATCGGTAGCCTTGACGACGGTTACCACAGTTCCTGCCTGTTGATTTTCGACGACTTGGACATCCATAACGATATCAGGAAAGACTGGAGTGTGCAAATTAGCGGGTAGTAGTTCAACTTTCAATCTGGCGAAGTTAGTGTAGACTCCATCGGAGACTGACACGTTTAACATGACGCTCTTCTTTTGGTCTCCGAAGTTAGCTAGATTGGTTAGCGTTACGATGCCTGTATTGGGATCCATGGAAAATGTCTGTTGTTCGTTTCCAGCTACGATGGAATATTTTAATCGAGTTTGATCGACTTCATCCGCGTCACTTCCGGTGACAATTGTGACGAATTGGTCTCGTTTAGCGTGGACTGAAAGTCCGCAATAATAGGAGGGTTGTTCGAATTTTGGAGGATTGTCGTTCATATCCAGAACTGTAGAAGCAAAAAAATTACTATGCTTTTAATCTTCTCTCATCTGATAATAGAGGACTTACCCGTTAACCACACATGCGTAGTTGTCGACAAAGACGGGGCACCCTGATCCGTGGCGACCACAACAAAATGATGGCTAGGAGAAGTCTCATGGTCCAAAGATTGCTTCAGATACACCGTACCTTCATCTTCGACGATGTAAAAGTAATCAGTCGCGTTATTCGACTTATCCACCTGTATAGAGTATGAAATCTTCTGGTTTATACCAGTATCATTGTCCCTAGCCACCACTGTAAGCACTAGAGTTCCGAAGGGGGCCGCCTCGCTTATCGAAACGTTGTAACTTTCTTCTGTAAATTCTGGCGGGCAATCGTTGACATCTTGTAGGACTATAGACACTGGTACTTCAGCATGGACGCCAGAGACGGAATCTGTGGCCCTTACTATAAGTTCGTATTGCTGTTGCTGTTCGTAGTCTAGTTCGTCGACGACAGAAATGACACCTGGCGTGGAAAAACGAAAATAAATCGGATAATAATGGAACTCATTCCGTTTTCGAAGTTTGCCGTTCGAATTTGTATATAAAAGAAGCTCAAAATGTGCTTTAAAACATTTAATTTTGATATTCAAAGGGGTTTGATTTGTTTTTCTTGGTTCACCAATGCAAACAATCTGTAGTTGAATTGAGTGAATTGACCGGTTTGACCGGTTTTGAACTGGTTCAAGAGTTTGAGCTTTCTTTTCTTAATCGAACCTCAAACAATAAGCTATCTATAAACAGACGACGATAACACCACATATAAGGATATAAAATATAAAAAAATTGAATGCTGTAGATGCACAAATTAAAATTAAATGTTAGTAGGACACCTATTGCTTGATTGGTTGAAGTTTTATAGGAAACGAACAAATGACCGTTCGTAGAAGAAAAACCATTAATTTTATACATTTCGAACATCGCTAACTTTAAGTATTCTTGAATCAACAGCCATTCTGTTCCTTTCTTTCAATTGTTATTTGATCTCGAAAATGGTGATTAAATCCAAGCATGCCATGCATTACGTCAGCTAGCGCAAGTCAAAAGAGATGATACGTCCAGAAAAAAAAGAGATTATGTTAGACAAAGCATATTTTTTTACGATCTGAGTACATGATTATGGAAGAAAATGCAAAATACATGATGTATATAATGGAAAAAAAAAAACAATAATAAAGAGAATGTGCTACATTCCTACTTTTTGCCAAAAAAATTGAAGGGAATAGATTAGAAAAAATATATACGTATATATATATATATCAATAAATAATAACAAAGCAGCGAAAGAACACAGATTTAAAAGACATTATTATTAATTGAGTTGTAAAAAAATACTCACAAGGGCCATTGTTACTGTCAGGGGCTGCGAAAAAGGAAAAAATAGCAAAATTTTAGTCGTGGTATATTAACGTATTAGAGATTTATTTGCAAATAGATTTATTATGTACCAGAATACACGCAGAGTGTTAAAAAAATAACAAAAAAAATGAAACTAATTCATTCAGCAAGTTCTGTTAAATGTAACTAGGTTTTTGTCTTAGTACAAAGTTGTTATTTGACTATTTACAATTCAGTTATAGAAGAATAATCGAGATAAACTACTAGTAGTAACATGAAACAATAAATTTGTTTACTAGTAGCTAGTACTTATTAATTAAAACCAATTGTACTAGCTAGAAGTTTAGTTATTAGCTTGAAACTAGTTTTTAACTAGTTTCTTTAACAGCTATAATTGTATTGGACGTCTCTGGCAATCCCAAGGACATCTAATACATAATTGCAAAATTGTGCAGTATATACAAAATCTATTTTTTGATCCTCAAGAAGATGAAGAAAAGAAAATTGTACTAACAGCGTAAATGTTACTCTATAGTTGTTATAAACTACTCAAAATGTACTACTTCACCATCACTATTATTATCATTATTGTTGTTGTTAAATGATTTACAGGAATTTAATAAATTTATTAGTTGGTAGCAGAAATATCTCTTATTTTACCGACACCAAGATGTACTTTTGTTTTTTAGGCTAATAAAATGCGATAATTTTCAAATTCTACAACGTTATTTTCTTGAAAGCGAAATATCATCAGAAATATGCGTCTGTTGTAAAATTCGAAAATTATCTCGAAAAATGTTATTTCGTAAGTCCAAATCTACAAATCACTCCTTTCCTAAATGTTTTTCTTGATTGGGTGCATCTATCTCAGCGGCGATGGGTCATGGCGTAACGAAGGATGGCGCACGATGATTCCACTTCCACGTGTATTTTCTTTGCATACTGTGTATATTGTACAATGCAACGGAAATACTCGAGGAAGTCGAATTATCGTGCGCGGACCTTCGTTACGTCATCACCCACCCTCGCTAATCTATCTACTAAAAGATTCACCAAGACGGAACAAGGCATTCAAAAGACAGACAAAGGTAAACAGGATGTATTCGAAATATAATAAAGGAGAACAAATAAAAGTAAAATAGCTATAATTTAAGTGTTTTCTTTTTAATTATTTTTTTACGTTTGAAAAAATTTATTTATTTTATTCTAAATTATTGGAGATTATGCTTATATACGTTATTTTAATTCTATTCACTTTAATTGTTTTTGTTTCAAGAAAAGATAAAATTAAGATCGAAATCCAAAATTGTCGTACATAAGAAGTTCTATTACAACGTGTTATACTGGTAGAAAAAAAAATGGTAGAAAAAACAATTTTGTTGTTTCACGTGAGCATCGTACGCCACTGAATTGTTCAATATTTTTATAGAAGCTATTTTTTTGTATCGGTATTAATAAATAAAGGGGCGTCTCAAAATATCGTTTCCAAATATTTGTGAAAAATTGAACAAAAAATTCCTAGACGCGAACATCCAATCTTGTACAGATCCAAACTTTTGGTAAATGCTGTAGACTTTAGTTTCGATAATTGCGTTGTTCTAAAGATAATATTTTTAGAAAATTCATTTGATTTTTCTGTTCTTCAATCACAGTCACAAATTAGAGCTACCTTTTTGTGCCGTTCTTTTATTAAACATATTTCTAATACATCCTGCACATTATGTTGTTTAAAAATTTTAATAGATACAAAGAACAAGACCATGATACCTGTCGAAGAACTACTACCATCTTTCGCGAGAAATGCTCTAAGAAATTCTTTAAGGGAACGGTATTTCTGTACAACAGGAGATATCGGTAAATCGTCTCCTATTCCAAAACAGAAAAATAAAAGAAAGAAAATCGTGTTGTTCGTATTACTTTAAGGGTATGTGACAGGTATAACAGAAAAAAATGAGATAATTACGTCAGTGACGAAAGTATTAATCTTACCCGTATTGAAATCCAAAGCGAACTCCTCCAATTCATTCCCCTTGACGATGCTGTAGATCAGCTTACGTCCTAAGGGCGATTCCGCTTGAACACTGAGAGCCAAAGGTGAATGTAGCTGAACGTTTTCGGCGACGATCTCCGAATAGAATTGTTTCCTGAAGACCGGCATCGATCTGTCGATGACTTTGACGTGTACGGTCACTTCCGTTCGACATGGAGTGATACCTAAGTATAAAAAGACAGGTTTCGACAAAGGACCATGGGCGAATGTATTGAAAATAAAGTTCGATAAAAATCCATTATAGACGACTTACCTTTATCGTAGGCTGCCACCAACAGTTCGTACTCTCTATTGTGTCCCTCTAGACTCTGTTTGATCTCGATATCGCCGGTTTCGCGTTGTACTTTGAACAGTTCGCCATGGCCTTTGATCAGTTCATATCTTACCTAGGAGTGAAAAGAAAAGAAGTGGACATAGTAGGGAATACTTTCGATTACGTCGAGAAAAACGCGTCAGATACGATTTCCTTTACAAAAGACTTCTTTTCTGGCTCTTATTAATTAGTCTATAAAATAAATCTTCTTAACTATGATAGATAACAGGAATTAATAACAAATTTGAGCTCCAATAAGTAGTTACGTTAACTAGTTTTTAACTGATATCTTTGCAAAAAAATTGCAAAAACTGTTAGAAGCGAGTCAAAAACTTAAAGAAAAAAAATAAAGATAAAAAGCTAAAAAGACTAGTTGGGAAATTAAACCTTCATTTTTTTTAATTGTTAAAAACTCAGTTAAGTAATTGACTTCTTACGTATTTGATCCAGTATTTAGCTAATTGCATTTAAATGTACGTTAGTTAACTAAATTTGACATACCTCTCCATTCTCGTTATTATCCATGTCAATAGCGTGCACTTTAGCTATAACGCTGCCCTTTTCGTCGTCGACAGACACAACAGCATAATACGGTAAATTCACAAACATCGGGCAGTTATCATTGATATCCAAAACGGTTACATTGACAATAACATGCGCAACCCTCGGACGTTCCCTTTCAGGCATATGACTTCTTGCTTCCACTATCAACTCGTAGTTATCTTTAACTTCCCGATCGAACCTTTTGCCTGTAGTCCGTATGACGCCAGAAGTTAGACCAATACTAAACATATTCGTGGGATTTAATATCCTGAATTCTAAATGTTCATTCAGGGCGCTTCCGAGGACGTTAACGACGCACACAGTGAGGATTTTTGTGGAGTTTTCCAAGATGGAGCCTTCATAAACCGATTTTTGGAAGATCAAACCAGAATTTTCGGATTGTTCAACTCTGATGTAGATTTTAGCTACACTGGAAAATTGCCCATCAGATACTCTGACTTGTAATTTGTAAGACGGCTTCATATTCTCAGGTTCCAATACGGTGATGAGTCCCGAGGATGAATCGATGGAGAAAACTTTCATTTTATTCCCTTCTAGGATGCTATACCTCAATGCGCCGCTTTCGACGCTATCTAGATCGGTGGCATTTAGTTGAATAACTGCGACGTTTTTATATGTTGGAAGTAGCACCGTTACGTTATATACGGAGTGTTCAAAACGCGGCGTACAATCGTTAACGTCACTAACTGCGATATCGACCCTAGCCGTTGTTTCTGACGATAATTTAGGGTTGCCCAAATCGGTGACAGTGACATGGAAGCTGAATTTGTCGAAAGTTTCATGGTCTAGAGATCTGATGGTTCTAATTGCTCCCGTATTTGAGTCTATGCGGAAATAACGTTTTGGTAGCATTTCTACGATGTCAAAATGTAAGAGGGCGTTAATTTCGGAGTCTGCATCGAAAGCTTTGATCACTAGCGGCTCGCTGGTGTTGGTCAAGATGAGAGAATCGATCGGAGCTGCTTCGCTGATAGTTCCGGAGTATATGGCTTGAAGGAAATATGGAACGTTGTCGTTTTTATCTAGGATGTGGATGATTATGTTGCAAATTGCTGCTGCACTAGCCTAGGGTGAAAAAGGAAATTGTATTTTGTAACACTTCTTTTATTGAATGTACAAAGTATTCTCAAAGTTGAGGCATTTATACAGGGGCATTTTTACAACGGAGCTGATACGGATGTATTACCTCAGTTATTACGGAAGTAAATCTGTGACAGAAGACTAACGGCTTTTTTAGACGATACTTTAATGTGGGTCGACATGGTTGTCAGGTACCGTCTGGGAATAGTAAATAATTGAATTGGGCGAACAAGTGAGGCATGGAGTTCCGAGATCAGTACTTCCGAGAATTTGCAAAAAGCTTCTGAACACAATCCTCGACGAAGACTCTTTATTTTCAGCAGAATAGAACAACAGCTCACATCACGTAAAACATTATAGCCACTGTTCGTGGAAAGTTCAGATTTAGAGGGTTGCCTCTCGTTTTGGAGACATCGTTTCGCCTGCTCGGTTTCTTAATATTGCAGCTCCAGTATTTTTCCTAAGGGGATTCCCGAAAGCGTGTTCCGGAAGCATATTGTACTCAAACAAGCTATTGTTTACGAAGTTGCGGCTATTGATGGCGAAATATGGAGGCGCTTATAACAAGTGCATTGATTTAAATCCAGGTCGTCTTTCTGATGAAATGAGCTTGTAAAAAGCTTGTAAACAGCAACACGTTCTAAAAATGTGGGATAAAACGCAATGGTTTCTGATATCTTCGTTATTTTACAACTATACGCCTGATATAAATGCCTGAACTTTAAATTTAAGAATGTTCTGTAAAAATATATTCAACTCACCATATTAACAGCTTTCACGGTTAAGTTATAGAACTTCGTTGTTTCATAATCCAGCAATTTTTGGGTGATGATAACCCCTGTACTTGGACTAACCATGAAGGACTCATTGATATTCCCGTCAACGATTTCGAACTGCAGCGAAGACGTACTCCTGACATTCAAATAAGCCACAAAGCTTCCCAAAGGCTTATCTTCGTAGATCTCAGCAGCTATTTCCTTTTCAACAAATCTAGGAGGCGCATTGTCGGCCATGGTCAACATGATATGGGCCGGAATTGTTGTAGATAATGAGGGATGACCGTGATCGGTTGCTCTAATATATAAAGTGTATTCTGTAGCGACTGATAGGTCTAATTCACGAGCTACTTGGATGATACCCAAATCGGGGTCGATGCTAAAGACGTTACCAACATTTCCTGAAGATATCGAGTAGGTTATTCTGGCATTTTCGCCTTTATCGTGATCTATGGCGTAGGCTCTTAATACGGCACTACCAACAGTCGCCGATTCAAATACTTTTCCTTCGAGGATCTTTTCAGAAAATTGAGGGGTGTGGTCGTTTTGATCGTGGACGATTATCAGGACCCTAGCATAGTTCCTCTTAGATGGTGTACCTCCATCTCTCACCATTACAGTTAGAAGATGCTCGGCTAACGATTCCCTGTCCAATCCATAAGCTAGAGTCACAGAACCGCTCAGGGAATCAACTTTGAAGGTTTGCAAAGAGATCTTATTCCTCGCTGCGTGTAAGCTGAAGCTTAGCTTGCCCTCACTGTCTTTATCACTGGCTGATAGCTTGAGGATTTCAGTTCCGACCGCTACCGACTCTGAAATCTCCACCTTGTAGAGCATATCGGAGAATTCCGGACGATGATCGTTAATATCAATGACAGAAACGTTGAGCTGGGTGTAGATTGTATTAACAGCATCTGTTACGCTTATATTCAAAGTGTACTCTTTCTGAGTCTCGAAATCTAATTGTTTCGCAAGTAAAATGTTTCCGTTATCGCGTCCAATATAAAACTCATTACGCGGATCGCCATCTGTGAAAGATCCGTTGATTTAGAATACGAAATCAATGAACATAAGTTGGATGATAATATCGGAATAATGCACGTCCAATGTGGACGTGTGATTCGGTATTTACACCTGCTTAATGCAACGAAATTATAATGGACAATACCGCAGCATATCACGCAGCTTACAATTTCGGTCCTTTGTGACGTATTAACCTATACACAGAAACAGGTCGCAATTACTGGCTACTGTATGCGTACAAGTAGCATGTTTGCGATGTTTGGCGACTAATTACTGTATGTAATGGTGTGTGGTGGGTAATTATCTAAAGTTAGGGATCTGTGTTTGGAGTAGGAGATAGTGTGTGTTCTGTTTAGGTAAATGTGTGAAACTATTATATTTATGTAGTGCTACACCTTCTTGTCGGGAGAATCGGGGGGGGAGAAAGAGGAGTTCCAAAGTTATTTAACGAATAACTTTCACGCCCTTCTGGAGCTGAAGAAAATTACAGGACATTCGTGGCCCCTTTGCCCAGTTGGCGACAGTCGTAGGTTGCGGTATATAAAAAAAAAGATTCTGGCTCCTGCGGCAGGAGCCACCTAATCAGAAAGGCGCCACCCGCTCAGAACACTAATGTCCTTCGTCGACCTCGGTCGTGGGCAATCGAGGTTTGCCGCCAGTAAAGACGCAAAAAAAGAAGAGGAATAGATTAAAAGATGGGTTAATTAATCGTCAACACAAAAATTAAAAAAAAATAATAAATTTTTATATAAAAAAGGATAAAGTAAAGTATAGGTAAAATTTCCTTGATTAAATTAAATCGCAAAATTTAGGTACCTCAAGTACCCCCCCCCCCAAATTTTAGAATTTTTTTAAAATTTATTAATGGAAAAAAAAAAAAAAAAAAAAAAAACAAAAAAAAAAAAAAATAAAAATACGTTAAAGGTAAATTTCTGTATAATTTAAAAGAAAAAGAAAATATTGTCTTTTTTTTCCCAAGAATTTTAATAACGAAAATTCGCACGGTGCGAAATGGGTTGCCTAGCTATAAAATAAGTAGAAAATGCAACGGGAGGAAAAGTTCGCAAGATAACTAAAATACAGGGTGGCTGCAAAAATTGCGCGTAACAGTAGAAAGTATTATTTAATTGGAACTGCTTAGTTTTTAATCAATTTTCTTCTATTTTAAGACTTATACAAGTTTTAAACTAGAAATAAAAAAAAAAGAAAAAATGTGAATAAGTTTTTATCACTTGTTGCCCGCATTCTGATGGTCACTATACATATAATATCTGAGATTTTATTTCAGACAGCCCGTTAAATTCCACACACTGTAAAATCAATAGACGCCTTGAGTGCTGAATTTTTGGCATTACTCAAAGCATATTTATAAAAACAAGTCAAGAAAAATACTAAAATAAACCAATATCAACGTATTTCCCTTCTTTTGGACAACATTGTATAAACCTGTACAAAATATATTTTTAAAGGTCCTCCTAGTAGTTAGAATTTGACTTTTTAAGGCAGAAAATGTGTTTGTTATTGCTATAATAGAGAATGTTGGGAAAACAGAAATTTTTAATTATAATTTAAGAGCAATTCTCGTAAAAATTCCTTTTAGAAACTTCTACAGCACACTCTCATGCCTTAAGATGGCACCGGTGCAATTCGTATGATAAACTGACCGTATAAATTCTTCCCAACAGCATACGAAGGCCCTTCCGCGAAAAGCACGTTATTAAAAATATTTATTTAACAGCGCCATTCTACCAAGCGTAGCGAGCGCCGTCTAGTTACGCGACGGTATAATGCCATCATCATCTCCTTTTTCCTGTACGGATACGATATCTACTAATCTTTTTCTTCTCACCTTTTCTTTTTATGCAGAGACTTCAGGTGCACGCTAGAGGGAAACTCCCTAGCCTCTGCCAGAATTCCGGACCGTTATTGATCATCATGCCAGGGGTTCGTACGGGAAATTAACTTTTTACCGAGCTCGTCTCGAGCTTCGAACAGCTCCGACACACTCTCTCTCTGCTAAGCGGATTTCGTAAGGTCGTAATCGCGAAATTATAGAGATCGTCCCAATTTTAACGCAATAGTCCGCGATGAGGTACGGTTTTTTTCCACGAAAGGATCGTAACGACGCGGGAAACGTAGTAGGGGAAGAACGTTTGATCTGATTGTTATGATGTGACGTAAAATTTAACGTCTCTAGCCGCGTTAACTGGTGGATTTATGGAAGCAGGGAACATAGAAGCACGTCTGTGAAGTAGAGGAGTTATGCTTTGTTCAATTTGCCCTCGTATATTTGGACAGAATTTTGTGTCTCACAATATTTTTTTTTAGGGAAGAGAAAACGTCTCTAAATACGATTTTGATAAACTATGTTTATGAGTTATAGAATTATGCTTTCGGTATTGTCGTGGTTGGTTTTGTTAAACTTGACATTTTCCCGTTTAGAGAATATCTTGCTCCAATTCTCTCCAAATAAAACGCCACTCGATCTTTTATCATCACATCTAACAAACTTCTACAAAAGGTCTAAATCAATCTGAACTAACACTCGTTTAGCCAAATTTAACAAAACAATTTTTTAGATGAGACTGATATATTAAATTTTAGCCGTGAAAGCCTACACTCGATCAAAAACACGTGAATTATCACAGGACTTACCCACGATATCGTACCACAGATAATCGTTATCAACATCGGTTGCCTGGATCAAACCCACCAAAAAGCCAGGGTAATCATTTTCCGTAATTTGGGCTGTTTGTGGGGGTTTGACAGTTGGTGGTGCTGATGTAGCAGGCGGTGGTGGAACTACGCTGATTGATACGCGACAGGTGGTGCTTTTTGCTGGATTTCCACCATCGGTTGCTTTGATCTGTTAAGACAAAATTAAGAGTTTCGAATTATTTCGAATTTCCCTTGGGAGCTTTTCGTAACGTACGCTTATTTCGTATTGCCCGGCTTCGAAACCTTTGCTAGCGTAGACCATCCCGGTGGTATTGTCAATTCTGAACTTGTTCCTTCCCTTTCCAGACCTGATACTATACGATATTTCTCCGTTGATTCCTATGTCCTTGTCATAAGCCAGAGCCTGAATAGAAAGATCGAATTTCTCTTGGTTATGCGTCACAAGAATTTGGTTTTTGACGGTATTGGTTAGCACAAACACAAATACATACGTAATCGAAATCAAAATGCAAAAATTTGAACGTAAAAAGGCGAGTAATTGAGCGAAAAACGAAAGCTCATGCCCATGTGCAAGAAATGTCAAAACGTATGTGTGACAAAGATAAAATACAATCACATGCTCTGTGTGTACGTGTAAAATGGATGCAATACAGCCAACAATATTGCTTTGCTGTTGCTTTTTTTTACGAAAAAAGCTTTTGTGCTGTTTAAAGAAGATAAAATTATTGTAACAGAAAACAAAAAAAAAAAGCAAAAAAAATTTCAAAAAAAAAAAATTAAAAAAAAATACACTTTGTTTTATTAATATTGGGCGGTATTGTATGATACAATGCATATACAGGTGCTCCAAAATTAAAAAAATTATATGGAACTACCTGCATATATTGAACGATACAAGGTGCCACAGCTAGGGTGTTCACCATTGGGAATCTAATAAACTGTAAGACGTACAAGTTTAAATTTTCCCATTTACCAACCTTCAATTTCCTATAATTTACGAGAAAACCAATGGTAAATACACTAACTGGGAGTCTCGTGATAGGCTATTTTTTGATTTATTTAAAATAATTTTTGTTTCTTCCTTTTGAAGAATTACTTGATTATTTTGATATTGCATGCAATTAATGCAGTCGAAAAATTTAGATCGAATAATTGTCTTCATATAATCATAAGATAAGATCTAAATGATGTATTAAAGAATGTTTTTTTCTTTTAAAAAATATAGCGTGCGTCGACAGTGTAGGAATAATGTTTTTAATCTAATATATTGTGACATTCTTTGCATTGTTGGTAATTTAAAATAATAAATCAATAAAATCGGTGCCAGTCTATGTTCCTGGACTTTTGACGCACACTATATCTCTACGAGAACATGTCTTTTCTCTTATGTTCGTGTTTCGGCTCGATCAAAGCCGGCATTGATTGCCTCTTACCCGCATCACGCGGTCTAGTCCCTGGACTTGGTCCGGACTATAGCTTTCCCAAATATCGTCGTCAGCTGCGTCAGCAACGTCCAAATCTTCAGCAGGTTCGTCGTTCTAGATTTTGAAGTTAAAAGAAGAGAGAATATATGTACAGAAAAAAGGGCTTTACGATTTAGCGGTTTTGTTTTGTTTTGTTACCGTTTTCGTTACCTATGAATTAATGTTAAGGGCTTAGTTTTTTTCTTGAATGTTAATAGTGCTATGACATTTTAAAATTGTAGGAATTTTAATGTTTGTGGGACTGACGAGAACAATTTATCTGAGGAAAATGCATTACATACTGGATAGGAAAGTTCGTAATGTTCGATGTATTATACAGGTTGATTGAAAGGTTTGGCGAAATCTGTTTATTTCCCAAAATATAATTTTACATAAATATTTTTAGGTTAATTATTACATACGTCTACATATTTAGGATGATAAATTAATTGAGCTAATTCGTTGACTCAAGCTGCATCAGGATAAGCTTTTTCTAACGTCTAGTATGGCTATTTCGGAAACTAGCGGAAATTAAGAGACCATTGGCCATGAGAAGCCTTTTGTTTTTTTTTTCTTGAAAAAAAAAATGAACAACTAACGAGATATCTTGAAAAAACTTTCGGTGCCTAAGCTTTGCTATTATTGACTCCAGAAAAAAACGTGTAGAGGGAGTTGCAGTTAATTGGGAGTTAATAATAAAACTAATTTTTTTGTTTCTGCTATAATTTCGGCAATTTACGGCAAAGAATTTGTTATTTTATAGAACCTATAGTCAGCCATGAATTCATAAAAAATATAACAGAAGTATAGGCACCCAACGAAATAACAATGGAGAATCTAGGTTGGCGTGCATTTTACCTCAAAAAAAACAAGCACAGTCTACTAAGGTCGTAAAACTAAGTTTTTCTCCATTTGATCATCCCTTTATCTCCAGCTAGTTTTTGATATTTCCATGAAAAACGTTGGAGTAAACATCCTATATATGGATAAAATCCAATCAATCGAGTAATTCCATCATAGCACGTTCTATTTGCCTTCCAGTTTCTTAGTTTCCTACATCATCGACGTTTTCCACTATTGAATTGAGAACTAAGCGTGATATTTTCGAAGTTAAAACAAATACCGATCGGCAAATATTCAGACGTCAGGAGTTTTTTTGCCGTGGAAATTGCAGAAATTAGGGTTTTGCGAGATTTGTGCTGGTGATGGCAAATGGTAGTTGGAAATATGCTACGCTCGCTGGATGAAAAGCTTTTGTTTTTGGGAGTATTATGTACAGGCTGTCCTAAATTCGTTGGCCATTACGGGGATCTTGCTTATTACATATTAGAGAGAAAATATAAGTTTCAGTTTGACAGGGTTGCCAAATTTAGTCCCCACCAAAGATTTTGATTAATTGTAAAGCCTATTGAGTAATATTAGAATAATATAAATTTCGTCATTTAGATTTTTAAGTGGTTTGTATTCATTGAATTCGAATATGAAGTCTATTGAAGTCAATAAAAATTGAAGTAGAACTACATTATTAATTTTTTATTACTCTCTTATAACAGGCAAAATTCTCATATTTTTGGGACAGCCTGTCCTGATAATAAAAAATAAAAAAAAAATATGCCAGTGAGGTCCTTTTTTGTTCTGGAATGTATAGAAGCACATTTTTTTAGAGTCTATCTAAAATTAACGTTTTTTTTTTTTACGTGGAAGAGAATTTAAAATATAATTTTGTGACAAAAAAATCAAATTCATATCGAATTTTTAAGATATAAAATCAAATTTTATCGTTGGACAATTATCAAATAAAAAAAAAATACAATTTTCAGCACCCCATCTCCTTCTAGACTTTAAATTTATGATTACAAACACTAAAAAAAAAACAATCTTTTCCTTCATAGGATTCATATTTACGACTTAGCCATACATTTTTTTAAATTACCCACCAAATTCCTAAATTCGTATGCGAACCCATCAAAATTCCAGAAAACAAAAGAAATTTGATCAAAATTAGTACCAGGGTACCAATGTTCTTCTATTTTATACTATTCGAAACCATCTGTAGAAGAATCAATAATTTGGCAATAATAGAAGTATTGAACAGAATAAAAAAAACAAAAGAAAAAGAGACAGGAAAATTTTATCAAGTGATCAAGTCAAAAACATTTTGAAGATGCAAGGTGTTGAGAAAAATTTGAAATAAAACTAACGAGGAATTAAAAACGCTTGCACAAAAGAACAAACGATTAATAATAAATCAGAAAAAAAGAAAAGAAATAAAAATAGAAACGATTTGAACATGTGACGTGATAACGTACAGATGAACATACATAAAATATATATATTTTTTTCAACAGACAAACAATCAATTGTTTTTATTATTATTTACTTATCAGCTTCATTTTTTAATAAACATACATGTACAATGAAATATTACTTAAAACCATTTGTTTTAAATTGTACTATTAACTATTAAGGAGTTTACCTGAAACATTGGCTGGTTAAAATCTGGACTAGCAGGTATCTGGATTTTGTAGAAAGTCTGTTCGAATTCTGGACTATTATCGTTAATATCTTCTACGGTTACAACAACTCTAGTGGTCGATGAGAGCTTTGGTTCACCATTGTCGGATATTTGAACCTGAAATTTTCCATTTCAATTGATTGATTTATATGGGTGTACCGCCAGGTGGGATTTCTGCACCTGGATTGTTAATGTTTGACGTAAACAATACTTAAAATTATCAAAAAGAATGTCTTCTTCGTGTATTAGTACATTAAAATCATTGCAATTATCAAATTTCCACCTTTAAGATTAATTAACCTTGGCTAAATGTGGCTTTTTTACTTTTTTACTCTTGCTGTATAAAAGCCATGACAAAATATTTGTGGCACTTGTAATTACACGCTTACCTCTAGAATGTACTCGTCTTGGATTTCACGGTTAAGATGTCTGGTTGTCGTGGAAATGAGACCTGCAATAAAAAACTTCATTGAATGAGGTCTCTCTTTTTTGCCAAAGATGTGTTTATAAACCTGCTGTTTGATTTTAGGAAAATTCTTCAAATCAACAACAATTATTTCGTTATAATAGATAAGATGTTATACCTTAATTGGTTCTATCTCAGTCCCATGTAAAAATACTTATAACAATTTTAAAATATTGTTATGAATTTTACTTAACACCTTTCGAACTTCATTTTCCAACCAACTGATTTTGACGCAATAACTTCCAAGTTAAATCGACTAGAAGAAACTCGATTCTTCGACGTATTTTTCGCTTCCATTATGCCTTCCCTCTCTCCCCTATATCTCCTTTTAGCTTCACAAATCTAACTCGAGATAATTTTACCTTTCTTTATGAAACTAGCGGGGAAACTTAATCGCGAATAAAACTAAGTTTGTTCAGTTGCGGATGACAGACGTAATCTCACAGCGCTGAAAAATAACATTTCATCCAACTCTCAGCCATCGTATTGGCGCAGCAGCCTAACCACTTTGCTGCTAAGCGGACCTCTAGCGGAAAGCCTTTTGACGTAATGCCAGTTGCACGACAAAGAAAAGGAAAAGCTTTCGTGTTGTCGCGGTTCTGCCACCACTACGTCACTAAACAAAGGAGGGATTGTGTGTTCGGGGAAAAGCAAAACAAGTATGGAAAGAAAAAAATTGAAAAAAAAAAACGCGGTGGTGGAGGAAGGAAAGTAATTATGAGAGAGCGAAAATAATCATAAAAGAAAATGGATGAAGGGAACGGAAAACGGGTTGAGCTTGTTCTGTGACGGTATCATTGAAAATCGTGCTTTATATTATATGTTATAAACGTAAAAATCTTGCGCTGTTTACCTTTTGTAGCTTAAAAACAACTTACGCTAACTCAAAGAAGTAATGATTGTCAAAAATTATTTGAATCCCCTCCATAACTTCCATTAATTAATATATGAAAGAAGAACCAGGACGTGGAGCAGCCTTCGTATCAATTAATTCCTTCCATTATTCCATCAGCTTCTACCCGGAAGTAACGGGACGACTAGATTGCGGACAGAACAATCATTCGTTCGTTTGTTTGTCGAAAATGATTTAATTTGCATTTCCGGGCACAATTTACATTTTTTTTTCTATGCTCGAGTTTCAAGGACTTTTGCCATCCAAGACGATATCAGCGCGAAGATATTGGCAGGAGATTCGAAATGAAAATTCGATTGTACGAATCGATATCGAAGAAGAAAGGTAGATTAGATTACGGGAGGTAGATGAAAGAAATACAAGACGACGGGCCCGCATAAATGAGATCTCGCTTCGTTAAATCGAAAACAAAAGAAGTGGACGTCGAGGAAAAGTCGCGCGCTTATTATACGGGGTGTGAGATAAATGTTGCTTCAAGTGGTTTGCTTAGGAAACATGAAATTTAGAAAATTCCGCCGGGGGAGTCCTGTATTGATTCAGTTGGTACACCTGAAAAATTGGTATTGAGATTGAGACAACAAATATCGCGTGTTTGCGGTAGAAAAGCCTTTCGACAATGACGGAGAAATAACCAAAAGCCTTTATTACACAGTAATAAGGTAACAGTTTTATGTGGGGTTTCCAAGGTGGGAAAACCAGGTCGTACCTCTTCGAGAATGAACGGGAAGAAGCGGTGAAGGTCAATTCTGGGAGTCACCATTGAAAATTTTTTGATTAAACTTGAAGAAACAATGTGGTTCCAGCAAGAGGGCGCTATTGCTAGTTCTGGCGTTCCTTGGCTTCTTCGCCCGCTTGACCTGAGTGTCTGGGATTTCTTTTACGGGGTTTCTTCAAGGCGAGGGTCCACAGGAATAAGCCCCGAACAGTAATAAAGCGATAAAAAAACTCCAAACATCTGCCTCCAAATTACCAATTTAATTAGTCCTTTTTTATGGCAATAAAGAATTTAACTCCTGTTTACTACCTTCCTATTTCATACAAATTGACCCCGCTCGCATAACAATAACGTACTCGATCGTAGCTAATCGAATGACAATATTAGCCGCGCTATTTTGCTACGAAAGGTTCCCATTTATTGCCAATCCATGCTTTATCGAACAATGTGCCGGTATAACAGGCACCTACATACACAGCGTGCACGCAAGTAATGCAATTTGATACGCAGCGCGGCGGTGCTAGCGACTGGAATTTAGCGAACCGGAATTAAACCATGACATAATCATCGGTGGTACGACGTGAAAATCCGGCGGCCAAATAATGAGCAATAATAATGCAACAGCAACCCTACTGATGTATGTACATATATGAACGGTTTGATAATGAATTTCTCTAAACTCTTTTTGGTATGGTGATTTTGAATACTGCTTGTGAAATGTCGGAAATGGTGCAGGATTTTCGCTTTTTCGATTTTTTTTTTTTATTTTGATTTTCGATTATAAGCCTGTGAAATGGATTAAATTGATAGATTGGTAAGATTCTCTTTATTTCGTCGCGATTGCCTCCGCCTCCAGCAGCTTAAGTGAGAAGATCGTAAATATTCGCTAATCTCCAATTACCAATTACTATTAAGCGATTGTTTTGAATCCTAGAAACGAACGAATAACCCTCAGATTTCTTTCTAAGCAAATACATTTTCATCACCTCCTTCCACTCTATCGCGTCTACTTACCCGCATTTCTGACACGCGAGCAGGATCACTACACCAGTGCATTTCTGCAAATTGCCTTTGACGATGCGGCGCACCTACAACCTACACCGCAGCGCAGCGGATGATGAGCATCGCTCAGAAAGATAGATGGTGCCAGTTGGCGCTTTCCCGCTTCTCGCGAAAGAAATAAGAGTAAAAGCAGTTAGGCAAGCGCGCGGTATCTTCGTATAAACACGAGATTTATCAACCCTAGCTGTCGCTGCACTGTGTGTTGCTGCTTGAACTTACAGAAAGACTGCATTACTCGCGAGCTGCCGACCTGGCAGCTTACCTCGTTTAATGATCGAGGTTATAAATGCGTCACAAAATCGACTTGATTGTTTCTGGTATTATAACGTGATGGCGTTAAGGATTTTTATGGATTTTTTTTTATAATGAAACCAATGTCAAAATATAAATTGATTATTTTATTGCTAAAATTTTACTGTTTAGAACTAATTTACTAAATTTCTCGTGTATCTTTTGCAAACTCAAGTCAGAGCCTTCACGAATGAACGGAAACATTTAAATTGAAAATTTACTCTTCTGCTACAATTAGCTTTTAGTCTAGTGACAATCTGCGCCTATTCCATTTTTCATTCCATGACACGGGATTAGAAGCTAAGCTAGGGAACACAAAACAACTCGAGTACGTACAGGTGTATCCTTCACAACTGAAACGACCCAACGTGTTTCTTTATTCTCGGCTGTAGAGACGACGGCTCGATATTGTAGCCGGTGTAGATCTCTTGCTAGCGTAGCCGAGCTAGATTAAGGGCTCGACTGCTTCGCCTTGCCGTCTTGAAACACTTGAACTTCAACGGCGTCACAGCTGTCATCGAGCCTTCGTAAGAAGCCCTCTTAATTAGGAGAAAATCAACAGCACTATATTGTGTTGTGGATTTGTAAACTTTTGTACACACAGAGAAAGTGATTGTTACATCCAATGCCACTGCCAACTGGGAAAATTATCTGCGTCGGAAGGATTTTATCGAGAAATTAATGTTTGGAATTCTTGTTTTGAGGCAGTATAATTAGTAGCTTTTGATATTATAAGTAGTATGGTTGTCATCAATGCTGATGAGATTGCAGGGTCGTTTTATTAAATTTACCCCATACAACGGCCAATGATTGGTTATTGACTTTACCGAAGCTATCACATAAGTTATCACCATAAGTAGCTACCTGCTTTATTCGTTGGATAGAAGAATTGCCGCAGCAAGCCGATGTCGAAGAGCTTCAACACGACACTTCATATGTGTCCTTTCTCAATATCAATTGTTGCGGGCTTCCTCCATTTGGGAAAAACCCACCGGACTTTCGCCGTACCAATATGGAAGTACCAGAAAGAGCAGAGAAGACAAAATAGATCCTCGAGAAATTCCCGTATCCCACGGGTAAGAGCTTCCTCCTAAGACTAAGAATCTGCTATGAAGTTTGTTTGCCTACCTACTGCCTGTTTCTAATCACCTCTCATATAGCATTCATCTTCTTACTCGACTTCTGCATGTACTCTGAATTGGATTCTTACAATTAAATATAATAAAATTCTGATATTATTAAAAAATGAATCTTATAAACACATGAGTAAAAAGAATACAACAATTTGCACCGCCATCGAAACGAATACAAAATACTCAATTTGGTCGAATAAACCCGAACGAAATAACTTGTACACCGTCCCATAATTCCCCAGCAGCGGTACCTATTGCTAAATACGAGTCTTGCGTCGACTTTCCAAATCAAGTTTTGGAGAGTTGTAGTTCCGAGGGAAAGGGCTTGTTTCGGGGCCGCGTTATGTATGCGGGTAGCGTTCCAAGTCCGAAGGATTAGATTCCCTTTATTTCCACGGTATTAGTGTATACTATACATATACATAGACGTATATATAGTATATAGAAATGGGACATTTTTGCCTTTAGAAGGGAGGATTCCGTTTTCGTAGATGGAAAACAAGATCCGCACGTTGTTTGGTAACACTTTAAACCCTTAAGTAAGATTTTGGGGGAAGAGAATTAAAGCAGTAACAATGTAAGAAGTTAGAATGTAAATCGTTTTATTGCGGGATAGTAATAGCGTTCGTTTCGCGGCGGAATATCAATTTAATGGTTGTAGAGAGAAACAAATCGGAACAAATAAGCTTTGTTAGGCTTGATTTCGATGTACCAAGTACACTGCCGTTCAGTGAAGTTCGGTCATACAATAAAAATCTATTATATCACACTGTATACAATTATTAATACATAAAATTAGAAAAATATTAAGCATACACTCTTTTCTAAGGGATTAAAGCCATAAATTATTATGTAAAGTAGAAATATTGCGACGACCACAATAAAGTCCCTTTTATTATCATTCCAAGGATTTCTCGGAAGTACCGATCCTTTGAAACGGGTCGTTTGGGGATTATTAACGAACAATACATTTAGGAAATATACCGCAGTATCACTCTTGTTTATTTATCACGGGCGTAAAGATATAAATTTGCTTCATTTTACTGTTGAACGTGTGTTGGTGTGCATCTGTCGTTTTTGCGCGAAAGTTTTAAGAAAATTTACTTCAAAATGGCACGTGGCAAGCCTACCAGTGTAGAAAAACGTTCACGCATTATTACGCTGTTTGGAGGAGGATATTCGGGGCGACAAATTGCTGAAAAAATAAATATGAGAAGTTCAACAGTAAATGACATCATAAAGCGATATCGTACAACTGGAACTATAGAAAATCGTGTTCGTCCTGGAGCATCTAGGAAAACAACAAAAGCTGAAGATTTGAGAATTGTATTCTTAAGCAAACGCAATAGAAAATTAACAGCGCCACAAATAGCAGCCGAAGTCAATTGCGGCCGTGAAGAACAAGTTTTGGCGAGTACGGTAAAACGTCGACTTCAACAAGCGGATCTTCATGGACGCATTGCCATTCGGAAACCCTTATTACGTCGGGGCAACAGAGCAAAATGGCTACAGTAGGCCCGTTTTCATCTAGATTGGTCGTTAGATGATTGGAAACTCGTGCTTTGGAGTGACGAGTCAAAGTTTGAGGTTTTTGGGCAAAATCGACGAGTTTATGTCCGAAGATCTAAAAACGAAAAAATGATCCCGGACTGCATTGTGCCAACAGTGAAGCAAGGGCGTAGTTCTGTGTTAGTGTGGGGATGTTTCTCCTTTGCTGGGACGGGAGATTTATGCAGAGTGCAGGGTGTAATAAGGAAGGAAAATTACTTTGCAATACTCCAGAATCATGCAGTGCCATCAGGATTGCGTATAATAGGCCGTAACTTTACATTCATGCATGACAACGACCCAAAACACACTGCGTTAGTGTGTAAGAACTATCTAAAGGAGCAAGAAGAACAGCACACCCTGAAAGTAATGACATGGCCCCCACAAAGCACAGATTTGAACCCTGTAGGGTTGTTGTGGGATGAACTGGACAGGAGGATCCGAAAAATATGCCCAACTTCACAAGAACATTTACGGAATATTCTGCAACATGAATGGATTAATATTCCATCATCCGTTTTAACAAAACTTATCGAAAGAATGCCTACAATAGTTCGAGCGGTGATTAACGGCAAAGGAGGTTTTTTCGATTAAAAAAAAATATAATGTTCAGTATGTTATATTAACCCAGAATAACTTTGTATTTATTTATTTTTGTCTTTTTTTACCTGTACATACAATAAAATTGCATTTTGTTTTTAGTTTCGTTTGTTTTTGTAACCTTGTCATGTTTTTTAGTAACCGACCGAACTTCTCTGAACGGCAGTGTACATCTGTTAGATGTGAATCACATTCAATAATATGTATTCTGTAATGTTACGTGCGAATACGATAAATGGATTTTAAACAAATATTAAAAAATTGAAACGAGAACCAACCTGATACAGTGTACACCACTTACAACTGTACACTGAGATACGCCTAAAATAATGCTGAAGATCGTTGTAGGGTAATTTTACATGAAATATGATGTTTCACGAGGCGAGGAAAATGAACGGAAGAGAACTGATTGATTCGTAATGGTGCTTAAGCCGTTTTTACACAGTCCAGTTTTGAACGCCATCCTTTGGATATTGAACTTCTAACATCAACGGCTATTTTGAAAAATCCACGTTTCGCCCAACTAGACAAATTGCTAATAATTGCTAAGCAAATCTTTAACATATGTCCTGTCCGTATCACAAAAATTAGCTGTCATAATATAAAGTATAACCAAGCCTGCTATCCGGGAGTGATATTCCTTTCTGTCTCCACGTATTACTACGTAGATAAGATAATATCTGATATTATTTTTACCGCCAGGAGAAAGCCAGCCCGTACAAATTAAATTCTGACGATCCTCCGGTACTAAACTGTTTGTACTGTTTCCCAAATGAGATCGTGCAAAACGTACTAAGAGCGAACGTCCCGGCTTCTCTTTATACCATACACAAACTCATCCTGGGCAACTAACTAAATTATATTAATATAGGACGAGCTTTCAGTGTAACCATAACATTACCCGACCGTTTTCGGGATCGAAATGGTACCGAGAGGCATGTAAACAGTTCCCCTATTTGGCTTGGCAAGCACATCAAACTATCAATACATGCCTTTAACGTCGACTTCAAAGCAATTTTAAAATCAAGCGGAAAACCGCCAATCAATTCGCCAATAAATATTCATCAAACGCATTTAAGGGATGCGATTTCACAATATCACCTTCGTCCCCTTTTTCGAACTCGCCGGCAATGATACGGCAAAATATGGAGGCTGGGGAATTAGGTCATGCATGATGGGGTAGGGAATCGATTTACGCTCTTCTTTTTGGAAATAAAATGTAATTGGGTGAAAGCGTAATGCGATACTAAACGCTGTCATCTAAGAATATACGTTGACTTTGATAACGAATAGCTTGCATACAGAATGTGATTGGTAAGAGATGTCCAATGAATTTTCTTTTTCTTTTATTTTGATCTACTTTGCTCCAAGATCTTTATTTTGAGATCGTCGAGGAATTTGGGATGTTCTCAAAATTGTATCAAGAATATGCAGATTAGGCAATTGGTTCCATGAGATTTTAATGGACGAACACTGCCAATGACGATAACATTTTAGACAAGACATTCTTTATTGATGAAGCTTAGTGTCACTTGTTTGACAAAAAAAAAAACCTGGGTACTTCTCATAGCATCCTCGTAGATAAGTGCAAATGTAAATCTATTTCTTTTCGAGTTTCATTTATTTTGGATCTACCCATATTTTATTTTTGTTTTCGCTTGAATCGTACAATACCACAAAAATTGATGCTATTTTGTTAGTTGCCCGATTTCAATAACGCCAGCCTATTCCTCGTAATTGAAATATTTTTTTTTCCGTGTTCCAGCATTCTAATTGACCAAACCGGTTATTACCATGATACGCCACAGTGATGATAGATGATCCAACCCGCTTCGATTCCGGTGGCCGGAGAAATATCGTCTGGCAAAAAAAAAATCGCGCAAAAAACATAAATTTAAAATCGAAAAACCGCGATTGCTATACGTCATTTGGCAATCCTCTACTTCCACGCTCCCCTGTTACCCCCTCGCATCCATCCCCTTGACTAACGTAACTCGCTCTTTCGTGCCTTTCGTCGTTTTTTTTTTTTGTATTTTTGGAGGGCCGCCGAAAATTTATGTGGAGTCGGATCTGTCCGGTGAAAATGGTGAAAAAATCGTACTTTATCGTCATGCCGGATCGGAATCAATACCTAATTTTACCGGATTGACGTTCTGGTCTCGGCCTACCGATGTTTGAACGGCAAAAACAGGCTTGGAACGTTCCCGCTGTTGTTTGGGTATTTCATAATTTATATTCATTAAAATTTGGACGTCCGGGAAAAATATTGACGATGAATTTGCATTCGGAATCGAAATCCGGCCGAATATTTTTTTTTTTTGTTTTGCTCCTCTAAATACCCAAATACATAAATTGCTTGAAATCTGAACTGGGTGTATTTTAAATGCGATATTGGTTTGGCGGTTAAATACCTTTCTTGCTTATGTTATATGGTTTAAAATATATTTTGAAACCTGCACGATGTTTCTTAGATTCGAAAGTAACTACAGTTACTTTTTTTTAATTAAGCAATATTGAATATTACGTTTTTGGAATCCTCGTCAAAATCTGAAGCAAACAGTAGTACTATTGTCCCAAAATTAAGCATTTGGCTTTGTTGAACAAAGCTTTTGTTGTGTAAAGTATTATGGAATAAAATTATGGATTCAGGTCAAATTGCGCTTGCTGTAAAAAAAATATGGTTTTAGCCTTTTTTTTAGATTTTAGAAAGATTCACGATTCAATTAGAAGAAATTAACTGCCAACAATTATGAAGGAATTCAAGTCAAGTAGCAATGCAAGGACGAACAGAGAAACACTTCCGGTTGAATCGGAAGCGGTTCTCAACTTTCTTACTTTAAATGCAATAGTATATTTGTTATCACTTTAATCGATTGTCATCGTCGTTAAAACTTCTAACTAACGAGTTTCGCGAAGTACTTTGTATAATGTCTAAGTCACCAGATGATGGCTTATGCAGATGCCGTGGCAGTGATAGCGAGAAACAGAAAAGAACTGAAAGAAGCAACGGGATGATTCGCAGAAACAGAATACAAAGCAGGTCTGCAGACAAATCAGACAATTTGAATACTTGGGAGCAGGAATGTGAAGAAGAAAAAGAAATAGAAGCGAGAGTAAACCAAACAAGCAGAAGAAGTGCAATGAACTACTTAATACGAGCGAAGCAGCTGTCCAAAAAGTAAAATACGTTTGTTTTGAGACGAACTGCAATAATGGGAGGAAAGAAGACGTATGTTGGAAGGATAAACGAGGAAATATAGGACTTCAACAAAGAGCCAAAGATTGTAAAGAAGTAATAAAAGCGAGACGAATGCAACGACTAGGTTATATGGAAAGAAGTGACAATGGGAGGACGGTAAAGAAAATAGTTTGGAAAGTACCAGATTGTAAGAAAAAGGTGGCGACGAAAGCAATAATGACAGATTTAAGAGAGAAAGATATAGGAAGCTATAGAATGAAAGCCAAAGATAGAAATGAGAGAATAACCAAGTCGTGAGCCTGAATAGCCTGTTGATCAGGTTACTGTAACATCATTTTTCAAAACAAAAATTATATCTGTTGCTAAGTTCTTTCTTTTGTTTTAACCTCAATTGTGAGCTGTTAATCATGCCCAGAATTTTATTATTTTCAGATTATGTAACTTATTAAAAGAAATACATATACTGAAGTTACAGAATGAATTGATTGTCAAAAACGATACGATTGGGTACTACCAAGACATTTATTTTAATTAAGCAAATACTTTTCCAAAAAGCAATTTCTTAAATATGCAAACATGAATACAAATAAATAAGTAACTTTCATTTCAATTCCAAAATCATCCATTCCACAATATCGTATCAGTATACGATATACACATTTGCGCCCCGCCGGGAATATAGCATGCTGGAAAATCCGAGACATGTAGAGAGAAAGTCGAGAGCCTCAGGCGCTGAAACAACGCCAGAAAGTGAGCAAATATTTGAAAATGCTCCGAACGTTATCGAACGGAAGCCAGGGTAGCTTCAGTCAGGTGTAGAGGTTAGCGACCAGGAGCATTTTTGTTTATCGAAAAACGGTGGAATTGCCTGGTGCCCGGTTGCTGTGGTTTTGATGTATCGTCCCTGGGGCGTTTTATTAAATATCGATGGTCAATTCCTGCACGAATATCCGCTACAAAATGCAAAATTGTTGCAAATTTGTTTGGGTGTACCATCTCTGCAGGGTGTGTAGGGATTTTGCAGTTAGAAATAAAGTATTGTATCTGTTTCTGTACATCTTATTATTGCCCAACTATTATCTGATATATATACACAAGTTCTGTCATTAAATTAAAGAAAAATAAAACAAAGAAAAAGTTATTGCTGTTTTTTACTTACTTTATACGGAGCTTAAAAATATAAAAATTATTCAAAATGTCCGTCTCTTGGTTTCACACATTTCTAGAGGTCGCTGCTTTTACCAAATCTGATTTTAATGCCTCAATATTCCGGTGAAATTTGGAGCAGGCCCTCTTTTCTAAAACATTCCACAGACGGTAGTCCAACAGATTGAGATATGAGCTTCCCGAGGGTCAATGCTCAGTAGCGATGAATTCGGGCAAATTCGCCTCTAACCAACGCTGCTGCGTGTTGGTTAGAGGCCCCATTTGTTGAAAGATCCAGTGCTTTAATAAGTTTAAAATTTTCGTTGTGGATTTATTACATTTGTGCAAAGCAATAACGGCGATACAGTTTTCTTTTTATCCCACTCCATGTTTACTCTCGGTCAATTCAGTGGTTTATATTGAAATTGCATGATTCCCATCTCTAGCAGCCTTTTGTAGAGGGCAACATTAACATTAACATTAAATTTATGAGCGTCAAAGTCTTCTTATCAATCTCATATTGTACGGTTATTATCATTTTACATGCGGTGCAATTTCTTTTGCAGACAGTGTAATATAAACACATCCATTTACGTACACTTTTTCTTACAGATCCTTAATAACACCACCGTACCGCGTTCATCGCATCGGCACGAATATCACGCGATTCGCAGATTAACTTATCCCTTTTTAGCGAAACGCTTAGCGATAGCCCAGTTGCCTACCTTCCTAGCAGCTGATCGTAGCCAAGGAGAAAAAGCCGAATACATGAGAACGACCATACGCGGATATCTTGATGTAGATTTATTATAGGGACACTACGAAAAACGCTACAAGGATTAGTGCGCGATCTCATGATATTTGGGCATCAATTACCAACGCCTGGCGCTAGGTATTTGGAATAATCGCTCGAGAAGGCGGGGTAGGGAGGATTTGATTTATGTGCTTTGATAAATGTGGCTAATATATAATAAATATTGAAATGGAACTATGTGTATTTGAATAGGAAGAATAAAATACCAATTTCGAGCACACCATTTTTATATTACCGACGTCGGTGATTTTTTGACCAGCTTAATGTATTCTTGCGGGGGTTTTATATTTCTGGATTAGACAGACATTGAAGAAATGTTGGTTGTCTACGCCGTTGATTGTCCTTTAAAGTCGACTACTGATGGATTGTCAACATTTGACTCGCATGTGGGAAGCAGGCTTTGTTATCCAAAGAAATCTCGATCATTTGCTATTTTCAAGAAATTCTCGACAATGCAAAAACCACACGATCGCATAATGAATATTAAACACAGTTTCGAACGCTTACCTGTTGAAGAATTAATCGAAAACATCCCTCCGGGATTTCCGGTGATAATTTGATAATCTACGACTGTGTCATCGACGTCATTATCGGTGGCCTCGATCTGCAACACCGGCTTGCCAGCGGGACTTTCTTCGACGACCTTCGCGTAGTATACGGGTTCGACACTCAGCGGGATGTTATCGTTCTCGTTCAGCACCTCGACGTAGATCTGCAACAATCGAATGGGAAAGAGGTAGAGTGATACGTAAGATAAAAGTTATTCGTCTAAGCAAAATGTGTTTAGATAGATATGCACGAAGGAAAGAAAAATCAAGGAAGGCGGGAAGCGAGGGCGGAGGCCGGGATATAAAATCTGTCGATTCGCGAAGTTGCCGTCGGAAGACATGAAATTCGATTTAAAATACCAATTCATCTATATATGCGAATGCATAATGGGTACGATGTTATGGGAAGGTATTATGCTGTGTTTTCATATTTAAGCGTAACACGGAAGAAAACTTTTAATTTATATTTGGAGGAATGACAAAAAAACGAATTATCTAATTGCAAGTAGTGAATTCTTCAACATTACTAATACGCGATTCAAAATTTCCTTCACGAAATATGAATTTTCAAGATTAACATTAACTTAAATTGAGTGGAAATTTGAGCCAAGGCTGGACAAAATTCAAGCAACAATTCAATACTTTCATAATGGTATCGTAACGCTAGAACGATGAGTCATTGGAATATTTAAAAATACATTGAAAAATATTTTATGTTAACTAGCCCCTACAAGATGGCAAAATGTTGCCATGCTTAATTAATTCTACTTCTTTTTTTTATTAGAATATACTATACAGAAGCTATTCTAGAATGTTTCCTGTGAACATTTTCCATAGCTTGCGTCTAGAAGCGACAGTTCAGTATATCTACCCGTTCCCAAAATGATATTTGAACGCGCAGCGAATCTAACAATACGCGATAAATCGAAATTGCAAGCTCGTGCTGGATAGACTAAACCCGCGAAGCACAGATTCCCTCATGGAACCTACGTACCTACGTTTTTTTTTTTTTTTGAAATTCGGTTGGTATTCGAAGCAGGCAGAAGGTTGGTGAACGAACAGCGCGCGATTTTAAGTGCGTTACGTTCGAATTCGAACCTACATTTTATATATGTTCCGCGTTGCGAAAGCGGCGAATTCCGTTTTTAAATCTAATTTCGAATCAAGCGACACAACGATGATGAGCGTTTCCCGAATTCGATTTTATTTTATTCTCTATTCGGCTCGTCTCTTTCCCATACCACAACGCGTGGAAAATTGCGAGTAGGTTTACGGAAAAAACCGCGTTTCGGGGGAATTTTCGTTGTACGGTAACGAATCGGGGGGAAGCTGTGAAAAAGGGCGAAATTCGTAGTTTTATTTGATGCGGCTATTAGATGGGAATTTTAATTTTCTTTATTATTTTAAATAAATAAATAAATTTTTCTTTCGTAGTAACAAGTTCTTTTCCTGAATTTCGTAGTTTCTTTTCATGTTTCAAGCTCCATATCTAAATTTTTGTTGTGAACCTTTAAAATACTTTTTTCTTATGATTGATAAAATTTGAAAGGTTTTGTTTTATTTAACTACTAAAATATAGTCAGTGGTTCTCCTTCGTTGCTAAATAAAACAACTAATTAGCATGCACCACAAATGCTGAATATTCGTTTCTATTAAATCAGCACTTTTGCATAACCTAACATCGTGCATACATACGTAGGCTTCTGTACTTTACAGTGCATTATCCTGAATCAGGAAGTCCGTTGTCGGTTCAATTAACTTCCGGCGTATTAGTCGCGATTGTTATTAACTACTAGAGAAACGAACACGCGTTACTTGGAAATTAATTTGATTATGGTAATTGCAATAGTCGTGATGACGGCTAATATTCGAGCTGTAACATTGTCGGAATGGACCTTGCATACAGCACACCATATAGATTCGTATTAATAACGAATATACCCTCCCCTCTCCTTCAGATGGACAAAATTAGGCTTAGCGGCATAGCTTGCTGCAGTGCACCATTGTGGGGCGTTGGGTAATTTGTTTTCCCTTACGACCGACGGACTTGTGATCTAGAGGGCCTAGAGGGCGTGTACGCGAGTCTGAAAAAAGAATTGAAGAACGGACGGTGCTACGCACCGTGAAATAAGGGGAATCCAAATCTACCACACGCTGGGCTTTTGTCGTTTTGACGTTCCGATGTTTTTTTTTTTTCGTTTGTTTTTTGTTTTGTTTTTATTATTATTCAAAACAAAGCACGTTGCGACCGTGCAGGTTGAGAACGACAGAGATTAAGGTGGTCGTTTTGTTTTTGTCCAGATATAAAAGAATAATGTGGAATGGAGTTATAAGGTTATTTCGAGATATATAGGTCGATTTATTTTCGACTCTCACTATAGGGATCTCGCTTATTATCGGAGATAAAGGGTGAGAATGAAAGTAGACAGTTGACAAACGACGTTCGAGATTCGTTTAAAAAAATGCAAAAAGCTCATTTTCAAAGCTGCTTCAATCTGTCTAATCTTCAGAAAAAATTAAGAAAATTAATACGTAACAAATATATAAATAAAATATAAAAAAGAAATAAAAAATTAAAGATAAAAAAATAAAATCCTAAAGATAACTCAGTTAATAGCCAGTTCGTAAATATCTTCGATAGAATAACAACTTCTGATTAATAAGGCTTTCACTTTAATTTAAATAACGAAAAACGAGAAATAGATTTTCATCAGGAAGATTATTAAAGAACTTACAGCATTCGAAAAAGAAAAAAAATAAAGTGGAATCAATTACCTATTGTACTTGTTCACGGGATGGTTTGACTTGGTATTGTGAGATTCCACACATTGTTTTTATTAAGGAAAAGGGGTTGGAAGCATTGGAGTAACATGTTACTCGACAAGGAAATGCGAGGATTGAGTGAATTTTATCGCACGCATTCCAGATTAATATAAAACGAACGGGACGTCCTCCATCTACACGTTACGAGGCGCATATAAGCGTGGAACGTATGATTTCCGAATACCACCGTCATGAGTTCGAATTAACCCCGCGCAGAATGCTATCCTAGGAATATATACGAATTTTCCATTCTTCCTCTCACTCTCTCTCGCATAGGAAGGCGAAGGGGGGAAAAGAGGCACCTATCGAAATCTCGTTCGATAAAAGCCGCTTAGCTTAGGACCTTTCGACATAAATTTCGCGGAAAGGAACGGGATCGCGAGCAATAAATTATATACAAACGAAATTTCGCCGTCTATTCCGCCATTTTGTTCTTTCCCCATGTCGTTTCTGGTATTATTTTTTTTTTCTTTTGGGCGATTTTATTTGTGGCCCAGTAAGAAGAATATCGGAATTTCGAGGTTAGAAAGGAAGGACATTGCTGTCACTATAAACGTTTATTTATTGAAAGATTTAAATCTTGACCGCGAATTCCTGCAATGCTGCATGAACCATGAGAAGATTGGAAGTTCTAGGGGGATCGTATTCCTAAGAAAACCGCTGGTAGTTCTAGGAATATTATATTATTTAAAGTTTTTTTTCAAGTCTCCCAATATATTTCTTGGATGATGGTCTGTCCTTATTTTACGTGTATATAAATGTACACTTGGCTATAAATAATCGATTCTCTATCTTTGTTTTAATTATATATTTCACGCACCATCACTCAAATAACTTGAAACATAAAAAGGAAAACTGAAAAACTCCATCTTGAATCGCCTTCGTTATAATAATTGCGCGATCTCTAAGCAACGCAATCGTTAGCATTTCCAACGTAATAACCCTTGAAGACTGGTACGTAAATTTGTGTCTTTCTCCTTGTCTTCGGTCGTCGGGATTGCATTTCCACTCCGATAATTACTAAATTTCCTGACGAGCAGCACGTCAACAACTCAAGACACGATGACAACAACGATGAGGATAAAAGGATCGATATATCTACGAGAACCGCAGGAACTCGTAGAATTCTAGAAGCGATCACGAGATAGCAGCAGAACCTCCTACAACCCCAAACGAGGGAAAAAACCGTCGCAATATGAAGGTGGCGGTAGTGGAAAGGATGCGTATTGGAGGGAAAGCGTGATAGCAAGGAAAATCGGATAGAATCAAGGGAGTCAAGGGGTAGAAAGTGGAGCAGAATGCGAGGTAATGCTTTAGTAGGTTGTAGGAGCGGTAGGGGAGAGGGTTTAGGAACCAGGAAGTTGAGACGAATGACGGCAAGACATCGTTGGCAATAGACATCTTCGTTATAATGGCGCTATCATGATATCCTGGCTGCTCGTCCAGAAACGACAAGACGAAAGTTGAGAAGGGATGGGATAAATATGCTGGAATCTTGGAAGAGAAGGTTGAGGCAAAAAGAACGCCCGCGGTGGTATATCGAGTAACGTTGATAATATGATGAGATTATTTTATATCAATTTTCTTAAGGATATTGTTGAAATTGTTCTTTTATAATTGTCTTTCCAAAAAATAATTTTTATAGCTCAATTTTTCCAGTTACTTATATTTTGGTCGATGAGAGTTTTACAACGTTCCAATATATTTTTAAATTTTCTCTAAGAAATAAGTAAATTTGTCAGAATTTCTTGGTTTTAATCCATTAAAAAATGTAAAAAGAAATCAATCAAACATATCAAGAAGAAATTATTGGATTGGAAAATCTAACGCCAGTTTACACTAAGTTATTATCGATTTTACAAGCGTTAATGCTTGCTTGCTTAATCCCTTTTCAGGTGTGGTTTGGTTAACTCGCAATTTCTATTAAGCAAAACTGCGCTTTGCCCACAATAAAACAAAGAAAAAAACAACAAAGTAGAGCATGACGCAACATAACGAAAGCTAACGCAATACCCTGTCCTCAAACTTGCGCTCTTTAGGTACGCCTTTATATGCCCATACACTTTGCAGCAAGCGCAAGCTGGAAACTTTAAAACAGAGATCGCGTCTGATGTTTGCCATCGTGTAGCAGTTTCCTCGGTTTTCCCTTTGTTCTCTCCAATGTTATTCGGAAAGAACGAAGACGTAGAGGCACTTCAGACGTTGTACCGGCGTGCCAGGTGGTTGCTGCGGGCGATTCACCCCCTTCTTTACAGGTGTTTGTCGGAAATTGATTAAAATTCTCATATCGCCCGAGTCGTTTTGAAAAACGACCGTACGCGGAAGGAGAGGTTATATGAACTTTATGGAACGAACTTCCGCCTTTTAGATTAATATTATCGCTTGATATTAAAAACTGGCAAGTTATATTGGTCATATTTTCCCATGTATGTGGAAGGTATGGTCTTTGCGGAGTTTGGGGGAGTGCTATTTATATTGGAATGTTTGTGCATTTCATCACTTAAATTATTCTACACTGTTGTGGCGTTGTCCTAAGCATTTAGCTTTTTCCAACGGTGCAGCAACATTATACGACTTACAGACCAAGATTGTATATCATTCGATCCAATTTATGTGAGAAGGTCATGGCAAATTGAACTAAAGGGATTTATTTCTGCCAGTACTTCCGAGGAGGATGTTTCAATATTATTATGTTCTATAAATAATGGTGTTAACATACGGATGTTACACAAACAAAATGTATTTCTGCTTTGTTTTTTGTTGATTTTTATAAAAAAATACCTTGAACGTTTCTGTTGAAAATAATGATAACATCATTACAAATATTTTTACCAAGATGTTTCCATGGGCTTCTCGAGGGTAAAAGCACTTGATCGCCTTTTAAATTAATCAAATTCTATTAAAGCCCTCCACAAATTTCATTTCGTCCTCAAAATCCAACTCTCTAAAACCGTAATAAATTGCTTACTTTCGGAAATCGCACTCTTTTGTTAGGTAGGGAAGTGACGTCATACAGACGTTATTAGATTCGCCGAAATTGAACGAAGAAAATGGAATTGAAGACTTAATAATGTGCGGCTATTAGTTATGACGACGGAACAGGAAATGTTCCTCTATACTCCGCCCATGCAATTTCACTTCCCCCTTCCTTCAAAACCGCTTCAATCCTTGCCCGGTGTGGAACGGTGATGACTTTTAAATTGCATCCAGTAAGAATTACCCCCTACCCAATCATTCGTTTTCCGACTATTGAAAGTTTCAAGGCTTTCAGGTTGTGAAAGGAAGAATTGCAGCATTGCCAATATCGTTACGGATATTGATTAGGATCGAGGATAATGGTCCGTACTCCTGGTGCCTCATTTCAAGTGTTTTCCAATAAATTTGCTATTACGGACCGTCCTCAAATGAAATTCGATTGGGGAGTGTATTATAGATGATAATGATCTTAATTTAATTATCTTGATATTTCAACTACATTGTTCAACCGTTCAAAATAATTCACCATTGAAAATTATGGTATAGTTGGGTGTGATATGGTCTGTATTACATATTAGAATGATTGGCTTGAGCAGTCTTGAATCGGTTGAAGCGTGGAAGAAAAACAAAGCCAATATGACCATAAAAAATCGAGAGGACCATTTTTTTTAATTCTCTTTTTGCATTAGTTACAACTACGTCCGATAGTTACATTTGAAATGGAAACTTTTTTATTTATTTGACAAGTTCAGAAAAGTTGATCTCAGCAATAATTCAGTGCAAAGAAGAATAGATAAAATGGCAAAACACATTAATTAAATTATTATTATTATTATTATATTATTATATACATTAATTAAACATTAATTAAACACATTGATCAAAGTACCTTAGATTATTTTATTTTTTCACAGCTAAAAAATACAAAATATCGGTGACACAATCACTTTCAGGATTTACTATAATTGTTTGTCAAAAAATATAAATTTTACATTTACTAAAGAATGAAAGACATTCTTCAATAAATTCCCTCCTTCCTCCCATTCCCTACAAAAAAATTCCATTTTCATCTTATATTTCCATCCTCGCCATTTTCACTAAACTTCAACGCTGACCTTGACTTTTACCGACGGTGGCGAGAGCCAAGGTTTCCCCGAAAAAAAAAAAATAAAGGACGACCATAGAGAATGTCGGCGAAAGTACAGTTAATTTCATCAATAGGATACAACCCGGAGACCCTTTTTAAATATTGAATTATCCGCGGAAGGTTCTCCGGACATCGTCGTAAAAGTTCCGGCGAAAAGGTCGCGAAGCGACGTTGGCGAACCTCCGCGCGACGTTGACAATTCTACCGGCAACCGTAGCATTCCATCGAAATTAATTTCTGGAGGATTAAATCGGGCGGGCGTTAAGATTAACCGGTGGGCGCGAAATGTATTGAGAATAAGGACGTTTTAGGAGATTCTGAAGGTTTGTAATTGTTTGAGATTAATTATTGTTAAGTGTATTTTAATAAGGATTCCCTTTTCGTTCGAGTTATTTTAAGTGGTGTTCAGCTTTAGGAAGCGCTTTTGCGTATTAATAATAAGTATTAGCAATTGTTTCTGTTAAATAGAAGAAGATAAGTATTATTATTAGTAATGGCGTTAATATGCCAACGTTAATGTCCTATTCGCGAGTATTTATTGCTATTTTATGACAACGTTTAAGGTGTTGCGAATTTTTTTAGGAGTAGGTAATAATACATTGTTGTTCCTGTTTTGAGCTTCAAAGTTGATTCTTTCCACTTCAATTCAATCATTTGCAGAACTAATTTTCATCAATTTTTTAGAGATTTGGAATTCACACAGAATCTAATATTTTCCAGGCTGCAATAAAGCAGCGTTTAAATTTATGCCTTCACTTTTCGACGTTTAGAATAATCGCAAGAACTTATTGTTAAATGTAAATGAGAGGGCAATATTTTTTTGAACAATCGATGTTCGTCGTATACAGCGAAGAATAGGACAGCGTGATATTATTTCGGGGACGAAAGTAGATTTTAACTTTGTTATAGATGCACGGTAGGGGCACATATTTAATAGCAAAATTTATTTTTGTTCTTTTTTAATGGAATATCTAACCTTTTAGTCGATTTTTGGAATTTGTAACACATTTGTAATAACTTTCCCTATAACTGCTACCAACTTATCTACTTTAGTGGTCGAGAAATAATTTAATAATAAATGTTTCCGTATTTTTCGCATGTCTTAGTTTTAGTGTGTGTAGGCGGAAGAAGTAGGTACTCGTGAATAATATTTTTTTCGAGAGTAGGGATAGAACAGGCATGTTAGAATTAAAGTTTTTTCTCACATCGTTCGGTCAATCAATCAAATCAAATCGTCCAGGAATTTAGCAGAATTTGTGAAGTAAATTATAGCATCCAGGACGGAGTTTTTTGAGTGTTGCCGATGAAGTTATTCATTCTACACTGCTACATGAACTCGTTGGAGGACGAATTAAGCTCCAGCTCTAATTCTTCAGCAATATCAGCAACTATACATATTACTTTTCCACTAAATACATATTTATCTAGGTCTTTTAGAGATAGGGAGGATATTCGCTGTAGCAGCGAATTCGGTGCGGATTCCTGAGCTACAGCGAAATCTACGTTGAACATGTCTGAGTATTCTTCCTTGATTTTGACATAGACGTTCTTGTCATATAAGAAGTGATCCACTTTAGAAAATTGCCCCTGAATCCCATTAATTGTTACAATCTTGACATCTATCGTACCTAAAGCTTTTGTCTAATCAGACATCAGCAGCCCTACCAGTTTTTCATCGTCTAATCTTGTGTAGATGTGATGGTATATGTCAAACATGGCGATTTCTGTTGATCTGGGTGGCCAAAACCATTCTGGGCTAAATCCAAAATGTCGTACTTCAAAACAAACATACATTCTACTATGCACCATTTAACAAAATTGTAATTGGGTTAATGATGAAATGTTGCTCTTTAACATATGTAACATATATGTTACTGATAAAAAGTACCATAAATCTACGTCCATTAAAAATGTATACCATCGCCTCGCCTAAAATTAACACGAAAAAATCTTCCAATTTTATCTCTCCGAATATAATCCATCCAATCATTACACATTAAGTTGATTGCGAGATCTCCATTAAATCGACGAAAAACGCGAGATTATCTTCAGTTAACTATTCTCGGAGCCGATCACCGAGGAATCATCGTAAAAATAACCCAAAAATACCCTCCCCTCTTTCGCCATTGGTCCTCTCCATTCGAGGGCATCATAAACTCGTAACGCTATACCCATCAAATCGCGATTTAACTGTCCCATCGTGCACTTCCTCCGTGCCGCTCTTAATTTACAGCCGGTCGCATCAGCATCACATTCGAAATGTATATCGTTGAATTTTTCCCTCGTCAACGGAACGAACAAAAGGCAATCGCGAAATGAGCAGCATGGGAAGGTGGTGGTGGGGTGTCGTAAAATCGCCCATGGAAAAGTCGAATTCGGAAAATCGCAAACGCGCCAAATTACGGCAATTAAATCGTCGCTAGATGGCGCCTCGATCGGTTTTTTACGAGCGTCGTACGATGAATTGTTAGGAAATAATCACTTATCTATACAGGATGTCCAATTAAGAGCTGCTAATTTGAGTAAATTACATAACGGGGAGGGTATTGTGGAGAATCAATAAATTACTTTTATTAACGTTTTCCAACCTATTTCAATGAAAAAAACTAGTAGAAGCTTATTCCATATTTCAAATACACCTTGTATATTGTCTTATAAATGTGCTTTGGGTTACTATTTTGTTGGAAAATCTATTGATTTGCTAGATTTGAATGCTTCACGGACGGTAATAGATTGTCACCCACTATATCCAGATATTTAAATCGATCTATTTTTACCTTCAATACAAGCTAAATTTCCAACCTTAGTCACAGCGATTGACCCCCATACCACACTGCTTCTCAACGTTGGGAAGTAGCAATCAAGTTTTTAATTTCCGTCTCGTCTTAAACCTTAGAGCCAAGAATAAATTTAAACAGTATTGCGTTCAAAGGGTGTACGTAAACTTTTGCGACTAACTGTACGTCGCTATTACCTTTTCACATGTACCGCCTGCTTCGATCTTTTTGCCTTTCCTTTCCAAAGCGAGAAAACAGAACAAAAGAAAGTTTTAAGATATACGATCTAACATCCTAGCGGCCTATATGCTACATGGCGAATAGCAGCACTGATAGTAATAGCAGTGCTACGATCATCTACCACTAGGTCCGAAGATCGCTGCCGTTCCCGGACGAAATTTATCGTTATCGTTTAGGGTTTTAGCGTAGGGAGAGGTCCATACTTTTTTACGAGACCGACGCGAAACATATGCAGTAAATCTGGAACGACGTCGCGTCGCAGCGCCCTATGAATAAAGTGTCTAACTATAAATAAGTTTGTAAATTTCACGGTCATATCGATCCAAGATACCATGTGGGGTTTATACGTACATATATGGCAAGGATAGGAAGTGAGTGCAGAGTGAAAGGAGAAGGAGAAAAACTAGAAATATCGTAGAAAATGATCGTATTTTACTGTTTTGGGTCGTAGGGATGGAGATATTTCTTTGTAGGCAAATTGGGGGCGAAAAAAACTTTGTCAAAGTAATTTCAATAATGAGATTTTATATGTGCCATAAGATTCTGTAGTTTAGTGATACGAAAATATCATTTGACGTCAATTATTTCTGTGATAATAATAAATAACAATGTACTACTACTACACGTTCAATTAACATTTGAATCACACCAACATTTCTTATTTTGCTGGAAGGATAAATTGCAGAATGTCTTTGTTCCTTGAGTGCATCGCGTAGGTTTACAGCTCCAATATTTTCTCTATATCCGGTTAGTTTAGCTTTTAACGCATAGATATCTCGCAGATTTTTTTAAAATAATACTCCCGATGTAATTAGGTGTGCATTTTCTTTTAGCCAACCTGAAGATGTGTGTATCCCACATGAAACTGGTCGCGTAAATTTTGTAAATAAGGAAAATATAGACCTGTTTACTTCAACTTTCCCATTCATCAATGAATTTCACATGACTCCCCATGGATTATTTAAATATACTTTACCTGTGTAGAATAATAATTTAAAAGGAACTAACAATAAGGATAAACGAACAAAATGAGAAGGAAAATACGTTCGACCAATTTATGCTAATGCTCAACATGTCACATCGACGTTGCTAAAGAACGCGAAGAGATACAAGATGACGTTTTCAAAATTAAATCGAAAGAAACACACAATTCCTTCTAGCGATGAGGCTTCAACGTAACGCCGACATCACGATTCGCGTGTTCTTTAGAATCTTTTACGCTTGACATTCTATGCGTGGCCTGATGTAATCCTAACGTTTCGACATCGTATGCACACCGGTAGATAAATCTCTATCGAGTTGCTTGCTATTACGGCGTCCATTAATATTTTTTTTCCTGCGATGTTCCTTGTTGATTGTACGTGTATTTGGTATTTAGACGATATTATTCTGTCAGCCATATAAAATTGCCGTTTTTGTTTTTCTCCCAAATGGATTCGCTTCTTAAGCTATTGTTTTGAGGTTCGTTACGAAAGCAATGGGACTGTCAACACTACATGTTCAGGTGAAAGTGGCGGAAGATTGGTTCGCCTTTGCATGTCTTCGGAATTGTTTTGATGATGGAAATAAGGCAAAAATTTGGATTTTAAATGTATATAAGACCCTTCTAATAAATTTTCAACTATATTTTCGGCGTACCTCCTTTTCGGGTCGCTAAAGTATGGAGTTATGATGTTTTACTTGAGAAAATGTTAAAATCGCCAAGAAAAAAATTCACAATTCTCGTGGTACATAGGGAGAAATGTTGGGATAGAGGCCTTTGTATGTTTAATATAAGAAAAATCTATACTAAAAATTACAACACGTTCGTTTAATCTAAAAAAAATATATGTATTTGCCTTAACAGAAATTTTTACAGAAAAGTTTGTGATAACAACACATTGTTTTAAATCTAACTGTACTAAATGTACGCTCAAAATTTCTCCGCTGTATCCGTACAGTTCGTACGCAAGAAAATATTGGAAAGGTTGGAATTGCCGTTTGGGGTAGTCTCCAAACATTCTGCAATTCAACACTCGATCTCACTGTAAATTTCCGGGCGAACCTTGCGACGAATCTTGCACGTGGATTTGAAAGAATTCGGAGATTGATTCCCGTTGACAAAGTTAGTTGGGTCAATTTCTGCATGCAATTTTTGAAATTCTTAAAAAGCTAATCATATCTGACGAAGCTCACTTCCGCCTCGCCTCAATGGGCAGAACTTTCGACACTGGAGCGAAAAAAATCCAAGAGAAATACTTGAAAATTAACTTAATGACGGTGTGGCATCGAATCTCCATATTTATTGCGATTGGACCATATTTTTTTGAAGGAAACGGCCACACGTTACAGTCAATTCACTTCGATATGGTGAAATGTTGGAAACATTTGTGTCTGCTGGAGTGGATCAAAATGCAGTCTGGTTCCAACAATATGGCACCACAGCGCGCACTAGTAGACGGACCATTGTTGTTTTATAGAGCTTGTTCTTGAATAGCTTGATATCGAATTTGGTAGAGTCTAAAGTGGGCTCGATCCGTCCCCCAACACTCCTTGAAATCAATTCGTTAAACGAAGATTTGCTCAGACGCGTTTTGCTTAATTTTATAATTTAACAGATTGCAGCAATGCATAGAAGGAGCCTTTAGATGCGTTTCAGAACATTTCTGTTGGAACTTTTCATATGAAGTGGCAAATATAAACTTTTGAAGATGACATTTTAACAGATTTGTTCAAGTTCAAGTAAGGCACAAAAAATTCAAAATCGCTAAAAAATAATTAGTAACACGTCTAAACGTAGATACTTAGTATAGTATATTCGTTTAATAATTATTTTATGTGCAGTTCTTAAGTTTTATTCTAAATTCTAACAAAATTAGCCTCATTTCTGAGCAAATAAAATTTCCCATAAATGCTAATAGAAAACAATAAAAATAAAAGCAGACAAAACCCGGTATTCGTTTCCCTTGCCTAGGAAATTCAAGAACCAAAGCTACGATTTGAAAGTATAAAGTTAGCGAAGCAAACTAGGCATCAATCAGAGTGCCTTAGAAGTCTTAGACTATCGGCATCATACATATTACTACCGCAACCGTTGAAACAAACGGGGAAACTCTTGCCAATCGAAGACTATAACGCGCAGCATGCAAAGGGAAGGTTTTAAAAGATTTAAAACGTATCTGGGATCTCTCTTGGGTATGCTGTTTAGATTTATTGTTTGACAGATTTAGTACATTCTATATAAAGTTAGATTTAGGATCTGATTCCGCCTGTTCTCCATACTTAGGCTTCTGAGCGTACATGTATGTATATGGCAGAATGAACTGAGCGAAAGCTGGTTAGTATTAAGCGTATTAAGCTAATTGCGGGGTTTCCGACTAGAAGGGTCGTTAAATTTTAGCGGCGAATTAAGTGAAATTAAGGAAAATAGTGCTGCGTAGAGAAAGAATACCTTAGGAGCTTTGCTATGCTTATTTTTTACGCCGATGGAGTTTTCGCAACAATCTACTTTTGAATATAAATGTATAAGTATTTTGTTGTCTCATCTAGAAATGCAATTCCTAACAAATTAAGTCTTAAACATCACAAATGCGATGATTTTTGCCTATGTTGTTTCCTAGCTTAAATACGCAAAATCAAGAAAAATCATTTTGAATTAAAAAGAATTTATTGATATCGTCCCCCGATCCCAACCAATCCATACAAATACTATTGCTGAAATAAAAACGTAGGCTTCCACGGCCAGAATCACTTGAAACTAAAAGTGTTCCGGGTTTGAACCGTGTCATGTCGTTGGTTAAAATAAAAGTCGACGTTTCGCCCACAATCGTATGGGGCTTCTTCAGAAAAGTGGTGGCACGGTAACTCAACGTGTGAACCACGCCAGAGGCGAAACTAACTAAGCGGAAAGCAGTTGATCTGCAGTTGGTTTTCGCCTCTGGCATGCTTTACATGCTGAGTTACCGTGTAATATTCCGCTTCTTTCTTATGTCACGACTATTGCTTCGCTGTAAATTTTCTATCAAGAAAAATATTTTGCCCGGAAATGATATTACAGCAGGTTTTCGATACAATTTCATTCCTTTCTCAATTCTTTCTGAACGGTACACATTTTTTGAGGAAGAATTTGGTATATTTATTTTTGACGATTCTTCCTGTCATATTCGTCTAAATAAAATCCGTCTTAAATCGGAAAATATCATACCCAACAGAAAGAAAGCATCACGCAGGAACGGACAAGACGATTCTATCGAGTTATACGGGTTTCGTTTGTTTCTTCTCGAGTTTCTCGAACGTTGTTGTTCGTAAAGCCGCTGGAATAACAGCAATTCGCATTGAATTATTAATATTGCAATTTTCGTCGTTCTGTTTGATTTGGTGGCTTTCCCGTCAAAAATCTTTATGCTATATGGAGCGGGCGGTTTATGAAACAACTGACGAACTCAATTTTAAAGGAGCACGTCTTCGAGGAAATGTACTGGCTGCAGGCGCCCTTTTGCATTTTTAACGACTTCGATGATTGTGTTAACCAGTTCTTTTCTTTGTACTTCGCTTGTTCGTATATATGGGGTATTATGACAGTGTTAGGGCGATGTACGTGGTCGGCTCTCGATTGTCAATAATTGCTAAATATTAAAAAAATAAATAAATAAATAAATGCTTCCTCCGGAAAAGCTATATGCGGTAAGAATCTGCACAGAAGAAATTACTTTACCTTCCGAGTGAGTATATAAAAAAGTAAACTTCTTAAGTACTGAATTTGAATAGACAGACCAAATTTCCTAGATACAAATACACAACAATCTTTCTTTGTGAAATTACCATATTTTAACCCGTACCGCTTCTCAAAACATAAGAAAAAAGGCAGTAGCATCTCATCAAGGTTGGCCGGGAAACGCGCACTATATTAAGCGCAAGATAAAAGAATATTGCGCGTCGTTATGACATAATCCGGGCAGAATTTCCACCGATAAAGTTAACCTATAGCCGTTGAGCTTGGTGCCGTTTTAGTTCCGCTTGAGTTGAGCTTGCCATAACCCTACGGCGTACGAGGTTCCATCGGCTTGCAGCTTTAGCGGTTTTTACCAGCGCAGCGGTTGGCTCGCGTTTTACTTTTCATTCTTGCCGTTCTTATAAGAGGTGTCAAGAGTAATTCTAGATTATCCTATCATAATTATCGTAATATTTATATTTTATATACGGAGTATTTCGCAACTTTCGAAACTTTTTAGTTAGATCTTTTAACGATGTTATTATGAATGGAACTCGGACATTTTGGAATAGGTAGTTATAGGATCGGACCTATTAATTTAAAGTATTTTCGCCTACGAAACACTTCCGGATGAATCGGAAGTAGCTACCAACTTTCTTATTTTAAATACAATAATCAGCTTGATCGATTGTACACATCGCATGCTATCACAGCCTACTCCAAAATATCAGAGTTCTAATGAACGCTAATTCAAACACTGTTTTAATTGCCGCCTCTTACAGTTAGAAGGTATCTTAAAATCTATTTTTGAGACTTACCTCGACGCTTGAAAACAATGGAACAACGCCGTGATCTTGAGCAAATACTGTGAGCCAGTAGTGGGACTTTGTTTCGATGTCTAAGACAGCCATGGTCCTTATAATACCTGCAAGAGAAGATAAATGTGAATAAAATTGGTTTTATAAGATTTCTGTAGCAAGTTAATAAAATTTATTCAAATTTACGCTATTACCCACTGATCGGATTCAAACTCCCCAAGTTTCAATCAGATCCGGTGAGTGGTACTTTGTAAAGCAATACATAAAAACATAAAAAATAAAAATCCTACTCTTCTAAGTACAATCTCACGTTAAACCACGCCAAAAACCCATCAGCTCTATATATCTAATTATCCATAGCAGCTTTTCCGGAACTAAGCGTCGGATGGCTTGTTTTCTATCTCCTAGACGAGTTACGCTTTCCACCGCTAACCCCAATCCCTTCAGTCGAGATAGAACGACGGAGAAACCCTTCTTTTAAAAGCAGCTATTGGCTTCCATTCACACGCCGCGCCATATCTGTGGGTGAAATCTGAAAAGTGCTCCGTCCATTCAAGCCAAGACGTGCTCCTGCTTGCTTTTATTTAGGTCTGTTCGGGAGTACGTTGCCCTTTTGCGAAAGGTTCGGTTCGGAGGGTTGTTGCGTGTACTTGGAATGTTTTTTTTCTTCGTGTGTATGATTTTAAGCTATTTTCTGGTGTAGTCTTGAGAAGGAAATTGCTTATGGATATTTAGTGAATTGTCTAGTTGATGTCGTGACGTATTTGCTTTGGAATATTTTAGAATTTTTTTGTTAAAGTGAAGAGTGGCGTGTATAACAATAATTCGAGGTCTTATTATTAATAATTTCTTTGAATAGAACACATCATATGGATGGTGCTCCAGATATCTTAAGGGTAACGTTACTTAATCACCCTTAAGATATTTTTTACCCGTAAGAGTAACAATGTAAAAATATGATCTAACTATACGGCCAGTGAGCAGTTCACACCAAATATTTGTATTTCATACTGTTTGAAAAATTAGTTCCCCTACTCCAATTTTGATTTCCAGCCGATATTACGCCGATTAACAATGCCATTACTGCGAAAACGAGGAATATGGCATGAACATTCTTGCACACAACTTGCATAATGCATATGTTTCAATTGCGAAGGAATTATCAACATATTCATTGGTAATAAAAGTAAACGGCATCTTTTTCTGCCAGAAAAAAACTAATTGGATGATAAATATGGTTGCTTAATTTTTGGCAACGGTAGCCATAGCCAATTTACTTTCCTGCAATGTTCCATACACACAAGTCAAAAAAACGTTCAGTCTATTGAGAAAATAAATGGGTTATAATTTTTATTCTGCATATAGGTATTTGTTTTGTTTCGCTTTGGTTCCATTTCATCTCATTTTATTTTATACGCAACTGTTTTCCCACCTTGTATACCAATCTTCATATAACCCAATCCCATTCAAAAACGTATAGTTTACGAGCACATTTCATAATGAAACGACCAATTTGAAGCACTCAGAAACTAACGGAAAGAGAGAGACAGTTAGAGAACTTTTCCATGCCGACGTAGACTCCCTCCCTAAAGTGAATTATGCTAAAACATTAGTTTTTCCCCATTTCCTGCATTTCTGAACAGCAGAAAATTACTATTTGCTCCGTTACACTACGTAAAGCTAGCGGGATGCAAATTTTCCGTATTTAGCGTAGATTTTTCTAGGATTTTCATCCACTTACATCTCTGTTACGTATAGCGATGCATTAATAATATTGCGAATACGAAAGCATGAGATATAGTCTGTTTGGATGATGTTCCTTAATCTAGAGGAGATGTAACACGTATTTCATCGCAGGGATGATACACAATGTCCAATTAACGGCAATGGATGATGTTAGTTGGGAAATGTACTGTATGGGTTGATAAATTTTTCTTTGTGGATGTAATGGGAGCGTTGGTCATTTTTGGGGCGAAGGACGTCTAAGGCCTTATGCTGTATTATTTTCTTATTTGTTTTTGAGCGGTTGGATTTAAATCCCTTCTTCTTTTTTAAAAGCAACACATTTACTTGTTACTTTTATTTGCGCGATAGACCTGTGTTCGAGGATTTACTTATATTTTTAACATATTTAAAAATATTCTTCTCTAAGATCATATATTTTGTAAATTGCATCATTTATGATACTAAATTACTAAATTTTCGTTTGGTTAATACTGCTCTGCAAGGTCACAAACAAAAACAACAACGATAAATTCTCATAAAACGGAATTACCCGAATATACATAGCTCGTGGTGGTTAGAGTTCTTTTTCTACCTTCTCTACCTTTTTCTTCTTCTACCTAATTAATCTATTTATAACAGGTACATTTGCTTCTGATGATTTCCCAGATACACAAGCTTATATTGCAAATTGTCTTTTATATCTTCACTTATTTTTGTCTTTTGTTTTCTATGGTTTCCATTGTTTCCAGATTTTTTGGATATAGTAAATTACCCAAAATACCATTCACCTTCTTCTAGTCTGTCAGAAACCACTGCTACTTCTCTAACATAGAAAAATTAAAAAATCCTCATTACTACTGAACATACATCATTCCTTTTCGCACAAATTAGCAGATGTTACCGTCCAAGAAAATACATAAACATATTTTTCTGTTTTCCAAGCAAATTTTAAACGTCCTAAATCACAATGCCCTCAACTTTTTCTTATTGCCTTTGCAATTGCCACTTGTAACTAACTTGGAATTCCGCAGTAGTATTTTTTAATTAAAACGCTTCTTTTCGCGTTGCGGAAAAGAAACACCTGCCCTCTCGCAAGGATAGATCCACTACCATAAATAAGGCGAGTGTTATACAGAAGACGATCTTAATGGCCTCGATGTTTTCTCCCTGGTTTGGGCTCCGAGTTTCGGTCAAAAATCTACGCCTCGTAAATTTGAAAGTTAGTTAATAGGATTGACCTGATTTATAGGTTAGTTAGTTGAGAAATGGGGTCCGCGCTAATTCTTAGTTTTCATACAGATGCTCGATAGGTAGCTTAGAATTGAGGTTAATAAAGATGATCTTTTAATTATTTCATTTTTAAATATGTAAATATTTCTTAGATTAGTCGTACATGCACCCAAAAAATTTTTGCAAATACCCATAAGAAGCTAAAACAAAAGCAGATACATGGTCTCTTTGCTTCCTTCACCGTTCGGACGTTATCTTCCATACTACATCGCGAAAACAACAGCGTTTTAATTGAAAATTAAAACGTGAACGGAAAACGGAAACAACGCCTTCATGTCGCCGTTGTTCACTTGTTTCCACCTGTATGTATGTTAAAGTAGCAGTTTGCCGCACGGCAGCGCTTGCATCTGGTATTAGATAAGGTAGCAACGCGATAGATTTACGACTAACATTGCATGTTCCGCAGGAATTGTATTTTAATGCTTTACTTTCTTAATTAACTGCGATATTAAGATACAATATCGTTTTTTTTTTCTTATTGCCAATTTTGATATCAACAATGCAGTGTGTCTCTGAATAAGCGACTCTTGTGAAAGGTAAATAATTTTCGACTTAATTTATCATTTTTGGGGGGTTGGCCTTCTTTTTTTAGCCATCGCCATGGTCTGTTGAGACCAAGCCAATAAACGGTCTTCGAATATTCTCGTGAGTTCATACCCAACATCATTGGCTAAATGTGCTAGAATTTCGACCATTTGATACCAACAATGATGAAAAAAGTTCCTCTACAAAACCAAATACTTAATATTCATTACGCGTCTAAAATAGATACTTCCAAGATATTTAATGTGTTATTTAATTCCATCATTTCCACGGCAATTCCTGTGTTAACTGTCCTGTATCCATTCCATCTTTCCTACTAGTCATTATTTTAAGTGTATTTATGGACAGTTCTCTTTTTTCTGCATGCTTTAAATGCTGTAAACGTTTCAAATTTGACGTAATAGATAGCGCCTGTATATTTCCTACGCGCTACATTAATGCGTTACATTAAAGAAGTGTTAGCACCCTTTCAAGTCAAAGATTCCCCATTCAATTGTTTCGCTAAACACACATCAAAAACCGTTTTTACGCAAACAACATCCCCCAAGAGAGAGGTTACGTTTCATTTACCCCTTGTAACGTTTCAACAATCGGCAGCATCCTTTTAGTTTGCTTTCCGCTTATATCGTTCTTCCATTTTCCCCCCAGCTATATTTCTAGCCCATTTTACCCTCCCGGTCTCCCCCATTTCCTTACAATCTTCGATATACACGTCGCAAAACATATAAAATATAGTCGGGCAGGGTAGGCATTTTCGGCGTGATTTTCCCAAAAAGGAAAATGGAAAATCACGCCTCCGAGCGCAACGACAGTGTACAAATTATTTGCGGCCGTCTTGCAGAGTTGTTGTTAATTGGTGGCGGGGCGCGCGTCGTCCAAAATGGGAGGAAAGAGGGTGTAGGTTACGTTTAGGGTATCTTTGGGAATGTTGGGAGTTTGCGGGATGGCATGTAATGGATGCCTTCGGGTACGAGAGCGATTTATTCGCCTGGCGGAGAGACAAAACGCCACCCTTTGCTACCGTTAGAGGATAGGGATGATCTTTTGTATGTAAGAGGGGGGAGAGGGAGGTAACTTGTATTAACTGAAAATTAAGAGCAACTCACCTAGAAACCGCACACTAAGTTGAATAGGGAGTATTATAATAATTAGAAGCAATTCCGAGAGGATTTCTGGTGGATGGGATCAAAGGCTATGGAGTTGGTTTGATATACAGAGGAACGTTATTGTAGTATCGTTTTGTTCTACTTTTTCAGGATTTTTCCCTTATTCATTTTGTAATATTTCTCATTTTGGAAGTACAAGCAAAATGACAAGGCATAAGAAAGAAGCGGTCCTTTTTCAATATATTTATTTAAAAATGTGTTTTGCGTTTTTGTTTTGCGAAATTTTGTAAAGTTGTACTAGCAGTGTTTTATAAAATTAACGCACGTTACAACTGCAAGTACAACTTTCGCAGAACAAATACCATTTTTTAAATGGACGTATTGAAAAAGAAATAAAACAAGATTATAATAAATAAATAAATAAACCGAGTAATAAATTATACTTTAAATTAATTACAAAATGGGTTAAAGAAAAACAGAGAAGGACCTCTGCTCGCATCAACGAAATTATTATTAATTAATCAAGGTAGGACGGGGTACAAATTGTTAAGTTTGGACTTCAAACCATGTACATTTTCAGAGACATAAAGCATTTCAATTTTATGCGTCTCTAATTTATACCGCAGCAAGTCGTTCGCACAACTCTCCCACTTGACAACGCCGTTGTTCCGGTTGTCTCGCGTGAACACAACGAGCTGTACGGTTAGTGGCATTGATTTACCTCGAAAACGAGAAAGGAAGATGGTAGAAACTCACCAGAACCTAAGCATCTATACATGTACGTCTCTCTCTTTTTGGTGACATCGAGCTAAAATCGCTTTATGTGCGGAATCGTCTCGTACAGAGCTTCAAGGCGGCCAGACAAGAACTGGGAGGGTACTGCGAGGTGTCCCCGGTCGTGAGACGTCTCGTTTCGTTTGCGAAAGGACGAATATATAGACTTGGGGGCTTTTTGTAGTGGTGGCGTTAATAATAACGTCAATATTACTGGAGCTATTTGCGCTGCGGCTTGTATGGTTGTCTCGTTTGTCCCTGACGTGTTTTCTAGAGGAGACGTTGCACAAAAGGGATGTCACCGCCGATTCCTCGAAACCCTTCCAATCCTGTCGTTGTATGATGATCGTGACGCGTAGCTTTAGTCGAATGTAGGTGATGGTTGTCTTGTTCTAGTGGTAATGCGGGGGTGACAACAACGGATTTCTTTCGACGTCGCAGACTGCGAGGATGGCAAAATCAGAGGAAGACAATAGGCGAATGTATCTAGCATTGGACTTGGGAGAGAATACATTAATTGTGACCAGGTTATAAATGTTATACAATGGTAGTTGTCAATGTTATCTTCATAGTGGTTCGTGCTTTTGATTTCAAAGGGACAAGGATAAGGACTGGGCGGTCGGATGTATTAATTGCGATTGGGTTATAAATGTTATACAATGACAGTTGTAACAAAATTAGTCGTATTACACTGTCCACGATCCTTGAAATTAGCCCATCGAAGAATAGGAAGAAGCTTCGTAAAATATTTTGTTCGAAATTTTCAGCAGACGCCATTTATACCTCATCGATATGGTTTTTTAAAAATAATTTTAATTTGCTACGTACGAAAAATTAGCTAACGAAATCAGGAAGCCCTGAGAAAAATTTAGCTGGCAATTGTTTAATCAAAAAAAAATCAGAATAATTCATTGCTTTATCCAGATTATTTTTACAAAACAATCAGAAAGCTCATACACCTTGTAATTGATTGAAACCCGTCGTTAAAAGGATTATAAATTGTACGAAGTCCTTTTTTTAAAATTTGGACTTAAGCTAAATGAACCATCGCTAAGTCTAAGTCCATGAAAATATTATCAACAGGTTATTTTGTTTATCTTTATGTAAGAGCAATTTGATAAGGAAGAAAAAAAAAGTAGTTGCATTAACACCTTTTTGATTTGAAAGATTAATGTTAATTGTCGAACATGCTGTATAATATCCCCATATCCTAAACGGAAAACACTACTCTTCGCGATTATATCCTTTCAAAATTATCCTCCTTCTCGATTAGAATACTCTACATTCTCCTCCGCTCAAATTCCATCCAGCTTCCCTCCCAAAATCGTGAACCCGAAGCAGGGTTATTAAGTGGAGATCTTGTTGTTTGATGCGAACAAATAATAGCTGGGGAAACGATTTTCTCAAGGGGGGAAAAGGAGAGAAAACATAAGGTAAAGTCTCTTAGAAAACTGTTATGATGGGATAGAAAAGGTAGTCGGGAGCGCTCGGTATGACAATTTAAAATAAAAAGCTGCAACGGCGATGGTATAAGTAACGCGTTTTAATTTAGTCCGAGCATTTAGTTTCCGAGTCGTCGAGATGTTTCGTAGTAATAAAGTTACTGTTTTCCGAGTGTTGCAGTGATGAGGGGGATGTCGCGGTCTGCGCGCTGGGGATGATTTAAGAGTGCCCTGTTTATTAAATGCTGTGTAGGTGCATCAGGACGTAGTTTTAAAATGTAAAGTTACTCGCGTTGAGCGGGAATTCTATTTATTACCAACTTCGAGAAGTTTTTAACTTGGACAAGGTGAAAAAGCGTCGTAATTTTAAATTTTAACGTTGCAACAGCGAGCGTCATAATTTACTAGATTCAGTTGCTGCACCTGCTGTATATTGTAGAAGTACAAAATTCATGGTTTAATATTTATAGAATCTTACATTATTGCTCCGGCAATATCTTGAAATATTGCATCGGTGCTGATTTGTAAACTAAACGAAGAAATTAATAAAATTACTACTTGCTTTTAAAATTCTTATTTTAAATAAATAAATTGGCAATGTGGCTCCTCAGCTTCAGCTCAGATTGTGTAGTTCTCGTATTAAGGGTAGTCATGCACCATTAAACAAGAGGAATTTATTTTAAAAATAACATGTTTTATTACAAAAATGGTAAATATGAATGGTGTTGAAGTTAATAACAAATTCTATTATATGAAGGTAAATAAATCGCACTACACACCCCTACCTTGTGGGGGCTTTTGGATCTGATTCTAATACACCTTGCTCTACTAGCATGTTTGGGATCATTATCTGCCTGCAGCATCAAATTTGGGACAAGTGTTTGAAGACTTCGCTTAATTTTCCAGTAATTTTAACTAAAGAATCGCCGATGTTACTTTGCCCATAACTTCCCCAAACAAAAGCAGATACACACCATTGTTTAATAGTTGGCTGAACACATTGGGATTATAAATTTTTTGTTTTGTACTTATGCTTGCAAGATAGCAACTGATGTCCGATTCTTTGGCCAAAATCACTGGAAAATTAAGCAATGTCTTCAAACTCTTTGATGCATGTCAGTACGACGATTAATTGGCTCAAATTTGATTTTGAAAGTCTTTGTTTTGACAAATTTGTATTCGTTTGAGTACTTTACTTTATTCCAGAATTTATTGCTTCAACATTTATGGTGCTGTGTGCAAATTCCAAACACTTTTCCTTGTTTTATGGCCGGGGAAGGAGTTTCTGAACTGTCCTCCCTTGCCACAAAGTACTTTAAATAAATTGTTTGATTTGATTTTATTGTAATAAGTGTATAATATAATCATCATTCCTTTGAAATTTGATAATATCTAACCTTCCCGTTACAAAATCCTATAAATTCAAATATAAAAGAAAATATGGAAAAGATCAGAATTTCCCTTCCATGATTGTTAAAAAAGCAAAAGCGAAGCGGAATAGCATCAGAACTGGATAAAAGGGATTGGTTTATGAGGGTGGCACATCCTCCTTTTAAGGAAATTGCTATCTTTTCGATGTGACATATTTCCAAATATTCTGGGGAGATATCAGATAACACTATTACATATCTTAAGCGATAGATTCGACATGGTTTATCTTAGAGGGGGAAAAAAAAGATGATATCTACGGATTGGGGCGTGTGTTTGAAAGATTAGGATCCCTCTTTTGCGAAACAAAACACGATCGGGGCAGTAAAAAACGCTAGATAGATAAACCGTCCCCTCGTACGCTTAAAATAAAAAGGGGAATTGAGAAAAAAAAAAACGCTACCATGAGTATAACTCGTAATAAAAGACTTTTCGACCGCCTAACACGTCCTAACAAATTACTTTTAGGGCATATCTCATGTTGGGAAGAACGAATAAAAAGAACAAGGGGCCGACTACTTCTTTATGTACATAACGCGCCATAAATTTATTTTCTCGCAATGGATCGTAGGAGTCGTTCATTTCGCTCTATGATAAATATTTTATTGCCGATATCATTTCTCTAGGGAAGCGACTATACGTGTTCTAATAAAGAAAGCCATCCTTGGTGGGTGACAGATGTATTAGATTGATTGTCGCGGATTGATGCGCCCCCTAGCCCGACTGTTGGAGATTTGTCTCGGGCACCGAGTTCCGTTGTTTAGGAAGTTACACTCATGGCGTGGTATCTCGTTATTTTTCCTTTTTATGTGCTGCATGTTTCGGGAGTTTATTTTAGATAGATAGACCAGAGCTACCCAGCGTGACTTGTCTGGTGGGAAGTGAGATTTATAGTGGTGAGGAATGCCGTGCGAACGATGCTTTGGGTCCTACTGGAAAATTTTCAGTTCGAAAATTGAAATAGATTCACAGGTTGACTTTGTGAACTTAAATTTCAACATTATATGTAGAATCTGGCGACATGAAGGTGTCGCTTGCTGGAAAGCCAAAGTGGAAAGATTAAATGATGTATACGACGGGAGTTGTAAGGGCTGAAGTTTACATTTGTACTAGGAGGAAAAGTTTAACAGAAGTGTTTGCTTTACATCTGATGATTTAAATTATTTTCAAAAATTTGGTACGGAGATGCCACAACTCCTCAAAAAATAAATCAATATTCAAAGCTATAGATGAACTTCTACCTATAAGCTAGCAAAAATGATCTATTTCGCATCGTTAGAATTCAAAGCAAGGTACGGTATACTGATTTGAAGCTCCTGCATCACTTGATGAACTTCAAAAGGCGCCGTCTTAGAGAAGAAAATTAGCTGAAATATACTCATGATATTATTCACCACTTTATAATTACTCTCCATGTTTGCGCATACTGTACGTTGATAAATTTCAACAAAATAATAGCAACTTTCGACAATGAATGTTCATATCTGCATCTCCAAATAATCCAACACAAATCCCACAATTTGCCACGCAATCGCTTCGACTTATCCTAGCTTTTTCACTTCGTCTAATTCTTCTTCCATTCTACTTCCGGCGCAATTTCTCTTCCTGTTTGTTTTTCCAATCAGTTTAGGGTGTCCTCCCTCTCCGTTGTTTCCCCAAAACCATTGATCAAACGCTTTCCCAAGGTCCTCGCAGTCATTAATCTCAATGATCAGGCCAGTAGGCATGGTCCGCTCTTCGATGTACCCTACCGTCGGGTATTTCCCCGAGATCGATTAGTCTTGGCGAATTTAAAGTAGCCAGGGGGCAGCCCTTCAAACACCCGGAAATGATTTGATGGATGTCTAAAGGACTCGGTCTATTTAGAATGCCTGAGAAAGGATTAGGGAGAATAGTTCGCCCTCGTCATTAATTGCGACGGAATTTAAATTTGAATTCTTAATTTTTAATTCTAATTTGAATAACCTTTATTGCTGCTTTTTTTTCTTACTCAGATTCCATCCAAGTTTTCATCGTCTCTATTATTATTTTTTCTTTCGGGAACTATCTTTCTAGAATCATTTTTTGTTCAAAATTATTTTCCTACCCTCGCTAATGAGTATTTTCCTTTGTGGAGAGAAATGATGAAATGTGAGGAGTAGAAAATAATCGCATTAGAGGGGTAGCAGGAGTGAGGTCAACTAAGGAAAGAAGCAAGGGAAGAACGGGTAATAGAGAAATGCGATTACTTGATGAAAATGCGGAAAATTAGGACTAGTCTGGGAAAAGATATACGTCTTAGGTTAAGGAAAAGGGTACAGAGCTAGAATATAAATATATAAATAAAATACAATCGAAGTCATGGGAAACCTTACAAAAACATTTCGAATCTTACATAGAATCTCCTCCACATTATCAACATTTAATCCTAAAATAATCACTAGTATCAACGTATATGTAAATGGAATATCAACACCTGAGCTAGAATGATTTCTCAGCGAAACAAAACATTACAATTTCAGCTTCCGAAAGGGGAGTATTTTCATTACAAAAGGAGGACGATGCTAGCAAAACAGTGGAGGATTGTTTAATTAACGATTTGTCGCAAGTCCGAACGGGAAAGATCGTTTCGGCCGCTTCCTTTTCCCTCTCTATCTCTATCTAAGCGGAGAATTTCGTCCGAAAAATATTTATTGATCTATTAAATTATTACAGATAACCCGAAAATTTATATCATTCTTTTGTTCGAAATAAGATCCCCGACCACCGATTAACATTTGATAACGCTACATATACGAGATACAGCACGCAAACAAACGGAAATGAATTGTTCATATGCTCAGCTACTCCTTCTTTCTTTTAACAGGAAAATTAAGGAAGATTTGCCTTGCGAGGTTATTTTCCTTCAATTTAGCGAAAGGAGCAATAAAATTTCGTACGTTCATTACAAGAGTAAGAAAAGGTCTATGTTCTGAATAAATTAAGTGTAATTCGAATTGAAACTTTCGCCATCAATTCTTGTTGTGATTGAAGAATTTTTTTACGCATGTTCGAACGTGTATGCAATTCACCGAGAAAAGAGGTAGACATTTTGAGCCATTTAGATTGGATCCTGACAGTTTCTCGATAGAGTTCTGAAACATCCTGTATTATTTTCAAGCGATGATGTTGCATAAAGCGGTGACAGCATTGCGGAAACATATTCAAGATTGAATCGTACAAATACAAAATAAAGAGAAAAAACTGTGTGAACAAGTGAACATCTAAGGTGTGGATATACGATTTCCAGGAATATTTGAGAGTAAACCTTTATGCTTATTCCTTATGCATTGCGAGGAAATTCAAAGCTTCACACAATACCCTAGCTACACCCCCACCATCGCCATATGTAATATAGCCTTCGAGAAAGGAAAGCTTCCCACCATCTCATTTAAACTGATACACTTTCCAACCTATTCGCACCTGTCCCGCTTTGACAATAAATCTCCAATTCACCTGGAAATATTTCCTCCTTTCTACCTTCTGGATCTTTTTATATTTCCTCCTCCTATTTCTATTTCTTCACGGATGATCGTGAACGAATGAAAGAAAAAGAGACAACAGCCCCCTTCTTTCAGAGACCCGATCATTAAAAGTTTTCCCATGATGTTGCCGAGTTTCCCTAACGCGTTGTGCTCGATATAAAGAGGTCGCGTTTACCCCCACCGCCCAACCACCTCAGACGGCGAGGAACTCCACTAGGGCTGCGAAAACGCTAGGTGAATGATAATCGAATAACTTTCCACCTTGAGGAGTTGAGAAGATGTAAAGGTGTGGGTGGGTGAGTTTTTACAGGACGTGTGTGAAGGTAGTGGCCCGTTTCAGATGGATATAGCGATCATGCGAAGAAATGTGACATTTTCTGACGGCAAATTCAGATTTTTATGAGAAGTATGGTGTGCTGAGCATTCACAGAGATTAAGAAGATGTCGGAGTAGTGTAAGAGGTAGAAAGTTCGCTCTCAAACTGTCAATTTTTTTTACCGAAAAGGTCCATACACCCATCGATGACCAACACTTGATACTGAGAGAGAGGAAAGTTTGTTTCGGATAAACCAGATATTTGAAGACGTGGATAAGCGAAAACAGCTGAACACCACGAGAAGAAAGGTTGCTGGGACGTGGCGCTATATAAGATACGAAAGATCTGGATCTGTCCAGTGTGAAAGATTAGATCTACTCGATTATCGGATCAATCTGGACAAGAGTCTCACGATTAGAAAATGAAAATCTGGAATTTGCTCGAGCAAACTGCAGATTAGTGGGTAGAATGTTAAGAGTACATGATTTGACAGAGCGTGATCAAAGAACAAAAATCTAGGATTTCTTTGAAAGCCAATAGAAGGACCAACAAAAAAGGCCAACGAAAGTCAGGGTCAAGAGGCACAGTTATATTTCCATAGCTTTCGAAATTGGACTGATATCAATTGGGGTCCAACATTTTCAATATCTTTTGGCAAACAACAGATGGAATACTTTTTGCTTACATTTTTACATTCTAATCGATGATCAATATCTTTTGTTGAAGATACTTACTAGTGTGATTTTTTTTTGTTTCTAATAATAAAGAATAAATTCTTTGAAAATTTTAGTAAGAGACGTGTCAAAATTGTCAAAATAAATTCGGATAAACCATAAACAGTTCTCTACTAATAGAAATGTCTTTTGGGTGAAGACTGGTCTAAAGACAATCTTTAGAAATCTTCTGAAGAAGCTGACAGCATGGTCAGCGAAACGTCAAGTAAAATATTAACTACACGACATCACCCGAAATACATTTCTACTATGGATTACGGTCGTGAAAGCCTACACTCAACAGTTCTGTAGTCTTTACTTGCACGGGAGATCATTTTCTGCAACTAATATAAGATGGAATTAGATGAACTCAAGATATTTTTTGTGGTAACTAAAACACGATGTATGATAGTTTACTTGCTTCTTATAATTGAAAATTTTATTGACCGAACAAATCGCCGTAAATTTTCTTTTAAAACAGCCTATATATAAACACCTAGGCGCTATAACATTGAGTTAGTTGGTAGATACTACCAGTGACGAATACTTTGTAATCCACTTATCACACTTTCATATTTCTTCGGCGGCGAAGCGTGCTGCATGCCTTTAGCAGCGCCCTTTAGATTGGAGTTTTACGAGTTCCGCATCTTCTTATTGCCCATCTGTATTCGAAACGCGGTCTCTTCCATCCGTATTATACACCATTCCTCTCTCTCCTTCATCTTCGTTTTTTCAATCTAAGCAAAAGTAATTACTGATTTAACACACGGGTCGCCTCCTTCCTTTTCTCCCGCTTCCCTTTCTAGCATCCATCGAAAGTGAAATCGCTTATCGGAATGTGAAAAAATTGATCGTTGCGGGTGATTAATTGGATTTTAGTAGTAGGAAGGGCTCGGAAATGGCCGGTTGGTGCGTGGTAATAATGGTCCATCTGGTCGCTATTGCTTTCCGTTATTACTTTTTTGGGGTGGGATTATTTCTTTTTGGTATAAGAACGCCTAGTCCGCTAAGTGTATGTGGAGGAGTTTTGAAGATTTACGTTAAACAAAAGGCCGATTTTCGACTCGTGATCTTTATGTTTTTTCTTTGTACATTGCATCTTACTATATCAAGAGAAAATATTCATACAGAGGGTGAATTAGAAAGAACGTACCGAACCCGGCAGTACATAATATGTTCTTTGATTTCGTTGCCTATTGCCCTTTTCATTTCTCCAATATTTTTTTATCATAAATTCCCGGTCTTGCCTTTGTATGGTTCTCACTCGGCAATTTAGGTACCTAGCTTATCGACAGATGGCTCTATAATTTGGAAATAAATAAAAGTAAAACAAAATTTCGCATAATTTTAAATCGCTAAAAGACCTTCGAAATATCAAAAACATCCAATTAACAGTTTTAAATTTCAATTTACATCGGGTAAGTTCACTCTTCGGCTGTGATACGATGTTTCGACGATAGAGGACACTTCACCTGCAAACCTAAGCTATTCAATGAGTTCAAAAGAATTCCTTTCATCCTACCCACGACGAAGCATCGTCGTTCCATCCTGAAATTCCATTTTTCGCATCGAAGAAATTTCCTCGTCGCTGCAAAAATTCAAATATCGCCCTTCCACTTCTCCCTTTTCACCCCTCGATCACTCTTCCTATGGCCCGGTAGCTAAACGTCGCCTCTCATCCCGCCCATACCCGAAAAACCGGAAATTGTTTCCGTACGAAAAACCCAGGGAAGTTCCCCGGGTACGGCCGGTAAAAACGCAAGCTAGCAAGGCATAAATCAGCCTCGCAAGGTTTCGTCGGCTATACGTCCGAACGTTACACGTCTAGGACCTCAACCATGCCCGAAAATCTCGTATATATATCTGCGAGAAGCTTCACTTTCTCGCCGAAGGTGGCGCTAATATCGCGCGCCATCGCTTCGAAGAACCGATCCTGTACTTACAGACCGAGCGTTAACAAAGGAAGAGCGCCGAGAAAGGAAAATTATACTATTTTTTTGTCTCCGGATATTCCTTGGATATTTACCTTACGTATACAGCGACGTGATATTGGAAGAGCAGAGACTGAAGTGAAAAGGATAATATGAATATAGAGATCTTGAGTTTTAATACAGAAAAGTCTTCCAGCAAAGAATACGGCGTCGAAAGAAGTCATAGTGTAGATGGAATGGGAATTGCTTAAGTAATTGGAATACGAGGTCCATCTGTAAGAGGATCCCAATACCAAATCTGAGAACAATATGTTTGAAGAAGCAGAAATGGAAGAAAACTGCAAGCATGCGGTAAACGAATTAAGATGTGGTCGATGGTTGATCTTTAAAATAATAAAAATGTTGTTGCAAAAGTTCTTGATATTATGCTTTAATTATCAAAAAATATGCTTTAACATTAAACAAGGTATCCAAAATGAACCAGTCTATATATACTGAAATGTTAAAATGCAGCGCTAGATTACCCACTAAAAGCACTTTGATCCAAGATTTTCTCTTTTCTACTACAATTATTTTTCAGAAACTGAAACCGTAAAAAATATGATTTAACCCGAAAAAAAAAACAAGATTACTTAAAAGGCATCTACAAGAAAAATCTCTTCAGACGATGACAACGTTCCCATCTATCTAAGCCTTTCACTAACAAGATGTAGGAAAATGGAAAAGAGAACACCATTGGCATATGTCTAACTTCTCGGGGAAGCGTTGTAGAGAGGGAAAATCGCTTGGTCATCAGGAGTATTTGAGCATCCCTCTCTCTGTCTCGCCAAATACGAACGACACAAAGGATCTTGGAGTACGGGAAAAGGACCGAGTTCCCCAAACAATTGTAAGGAATAAAAATCCCGACCTCTTTACTTCTTTTTTAGCCAGACGAAAGTCGTCTTTATAGGATTTTTCGTTGTACGGCAAACACGTCCTTTTGAAAATGTACGAGCGCGTTTGTACATTCAGTATACGAAATAGAATGAGAGAAACAAACGTACACTGCCTGCTTCGTACGGTAACCAGATTACAATGCATGTAACTGCGCAAATTTGATATTTACATTTGTTTGGCGCAGTCGATAGGATTCAGATATTTCTAAATAAAGCTTTTCTTTTATTAGTTGCTTCATATCAAACTAAAGGAATGCATTACATTGAACAAATTCTCGACGTAAAACAGACGTTGATGACTTACACTTCACAAAGTAAAGTTTAAGTCTCCTTTCCTCGGAGAAATGGAGGAAATGCGACACGCTAACAATGTCGACGAGATCGACTATGACGTCACCCTCTATTCCTAATTTTTTGCGTCAAAGAGAAGGAAACTGTTTAAAGAGAAATAATTTATTACGAAAGGCCGAAGGCGATCAATCAACTTGATATGACTATAATGGCTTCTCGTACTGCGTCGTTCTATCGATAGATGGCGTTGGAACGGCGGCGGTTGTATTTCAAAGGTGATTTGTTAAAATCTTTAACTCATGATGGATAGGACTTCCTTTCCTGTGTTTCTCCTTCTTTTTTCAAATAGCTAGTGTAGTGTAGGGCATATAGTAAGACGTACTTCAATTTTGCGAATTATGCGAAGTGAGTACGAGTTCCGCCTAAGCGCAAGCCCCTGGCTCTTCGTTTCGGGGGGTTTCCCGGGCTCCAAATGTGAAAAAAATAATTTTCATTTTTCAAATTTGAGGTGCCGTTACGTCCGAACGGTTGGAGGTAGGAAGTTGAAATCTCGCGCACTTAAAACGCTCGTCGAGACCTTTCGAACGAGCCCTAACTTATCGTCGTAGCTCGTCCGGTCGCCGAGATCTAGACAGGCCGTAAAAATTTCTACCCAAAATGATGGAA